>APFE030064499.1:0-14279 GCA_000404065.3 Pinus taeda
TAGTCTTTCTCTTTGTGCATGGCTAAGGTCTAGGTCCAGCTAAGTTACCATTCTTAGCGTATTGTATTCAATTGACAAAAGAGCCTTCTTCTCATTGACCAGTTCATAGGGTGTGAACCCCGTGGTGGTCTTCCATGTTGTGTTGTAGGCCCAGGTCGCCCCAACTAGTCTATCCACCAAATATTTTCTACTTATGCTCACTACCTTGGTCAAAATTCCTTCCAGAGCTCTATTGGTGACGTCAACCTACCCATTGGCTTATGGATGGTAAGGGGTGGATGTCCTGTGCTTGATTTTATGATGTGTGAGCAGGTCTTCAATCAACTTGGAAATGAACTGACTGCCTTGGCCTGTGACCATTTCTCTTGGGTACTCGAACTTATAGAATATGGTTTCTCTAAAAAACTAAGCAACCTTTTCCTTTGTTGCTGCTTTGATTGCTTTTCTTTCTGCCCATTTTGTCAAATAATCGGTTCACACAATGATGTATTACTTCTATTTTTAAGGAGGGTTGATAGGACCCACAAAGCCCATGCCCCACTTCTCAAATGGATCAAAGGTCACTCGAGGTTGCATGGGCATCTCATCCTTTGGAGTAGGTTTCCCATCCTTTGACATCGATCACATTGGTTGGTATACCTCCTCACATATTGATGAAGAGTGGGCCAATAGTAGCCTACTTGCAATATTTTGAAGGCAATCCTCTTTGGTACAAAATGGCCTTCAGAAGGCACATCATGATAGGCCAGGTGTTACACAGTAATTTATCACTGCTTTCATTCCCAATCTTCCTACTGTGTCATGTGACCAAGTCCAACATGTCCATAATAGACAAATGCTCTCCTATGCTACCAATTGACACACTTTTCCAAAGTTTACTGCCTCATCGCGACTTTTGGATAAATAAACGCGCTGATAGGCGATGATGAATTGTCCATGCACGCTGCCAGCGCAGAAGTACACCTGATTCCCACGATGGCATGATTTTAAGCACCAACACGGGGTTATGTGGACTCTTCAGTGATGATCTGACTATCTGCACTGTTCACTTGCGATGTCAGCGCTGAATCTCAGTTATGTGCCCGCGATGATCCAGATTGGGCGAATTGTTACAACAGTCAGCCTTCCAGATGACTCCAAACCTAGTTGTTGGCCTTTTTTATGTCGCCCTTCCTTCCCTGGTGTGGAAGTTCCATCAATTGTGCTACCTTCCTTGATGATAAGATCTCCCTTCCCCCCATTCATGGAGACTCCTTCTCCTATTTAAACTCTCACAACAATGTTGTTAGTGCTTGTGAGTTTGCTAGATAACTGGTGTGAGAGTGATAAGTGTGGGATTGTTGATAGCTAGTGGAAGGTTATGAAGTGCCCTTGATCTTGTGTAAAACGTATGAGTGAGAGAGCTCTTGTATGTTTGGAGATCCATATTCAAAGAGTGAATGCTTGAAGAACATACTAGCTGGACTCTTTTTGAGAAGGCTTGTGACGTCAAGGCTTTGGTTGTAAGCTAACTCTTATTTCATTATTAATGCAATCAATGATGTTTTCCTATGTCTTGTATGTAATGTACTTGATAGCTCATGATTTCTTGACTTTGTGAGTAAATAGTTTATTTTTGTATCTGGTTACATGCTTTGTTGTATTTCCTTTTCTTTGTTTCAGGTTGATCACTTGTTGAGGAGAAGTAAGAGGAAGCTGGAGTAGCGCAACGGAACTCCATGGACCACCAGTTGAGGTAGGCCTCCAAATTGAACTGTTTAAGGAAAGCTATTGTTTATCTGTCCTTGTTTGTGACTAGACCCACTCTAGGGCTAGAGGGGTTGCCTCTATTCGCAGAGGGAACACTTTCCTACATCACACCAAGAGAATGTCAAAAACTTCCTCCTCCCTGACACATCTTCTCAAGATCTAATCCAGGCCAAGTTTAAAGAGATTTCCCCCAATCTAGGTGAGAGGGGTGCATTCCCTCATGATCTCTCTCTTCTCCTTTGAGTACAAGTGTGGTGGGAACTGTGCTGAAACAAAGTAGTTTACTATATCAGAAAACCATGGAGAGAGTACTAAGATATCAAATAGGTGCTCATATGGCATTTGATCATCCACAATTCCTTCTTCACCTACAAGCAAATTTACTCTAGACAAAAATTTAGCAACAACATTTTCTTTACCAAGCTTATAAACAATGGTCAAATCAAACTATTGCAGTAAAAGCAACCATCTAATAATGCGAGTATTTACATCTGGTTTGTTCATTAAATATCTAATTGCAGCATGATTAATGTGTATAAAGGTTTGATAGCCTGTGATGTAATGTCTGAATTTGTTTAAGGAATGCACTACAAATAGGAGTTCCTTCTCAGTTACCATGTAGTTTAACTCTGCCTTTGACTAATTTTTACTTATAGAGTATATGGCATAAGGTAACTTTTCATCTATTTGTTCTAAGGCTACTCCAATTGCTTTGTTCGAGGCATCTGCGTGAATGTGGAAAGGCAGGGCCTAGTTTGGGCCTCTCAAAATTGGGGTAGTCACAAGTTTGCTTTTCAAGGTATCTAGGGCTTCTTGACAGTTTTCAGTCCATATGAAATCAACATCTTTTCCTAAAATACCAAACAACGGAGAGGCTAACTTAGTGAAATATTTAATGAATCTTCTGTAATATCCTGCTAAGCCTAGGAAACTTCAGACATCTCTCACCTCTTGAGGAGGTGAGACCCTTTGGATGATGGCAATTTTGTTGTGGTCCACCTACAATCCTTGTTGGGATATTGCATGAACTAGCATGGTCCCTTCAGTCACCAAAAATTCACATTTTTCTAGATTGAGGGTTAGGTTGATTTCAATATACTTGTCCAAGACTTTTCCTAGGTTAGATCAAGCTTTCTGAAAGCTAGAACCATAAGGAATAAAATAATCCATATATATTTCCACTACATCATGAACCAAGTCAGAAAATATACTCAATACTGCTCTCTGGAAAGTGGTTGGAGCATTACACAAACCAAAAGGACAGACTCGATACACAAAGGTACCCCAAGGACAAGTGAAAGTGGTCTTATCTTGGCCCTTTGGGTTGATTTGAATCTGATTGTACCCGCTAAACCCATTTAGGGAGGAGAAAAAGTTTTTCCCCACCAGACCATTTAACACTTGATCTATGAAAGGCAAAGGGAAATGGTCCATTTTAGTTTATTTGCTTAGTTCCTGATAATTGACATAGATTCTCCACTTACCATTTTTCTTTGGCACTAGCACCAAAGGAGAGACCCATTCACTGTCAGTAATGGGGTAGATGAATCCTGCATCCAGTAATTTTTGCAATTCTTCCTTAACAATGTCTTTGAGCGTAGGATTCATCCTCCTTTGAGGCTGCCTGACTTGTTTGCAATCTTCCTTAATCTATATATGATGAGTACATACTGAAGGGTGCACTCCCTTCATCTTCTTATAACTCCAAGCAAAGGCATCTAAATGCTTTCTCAATAAGTTGTACAACTCCTCCTGGGAAGCGGATAGGGATGAATTGATTTTCAAGGTTATTTTTGGACTAAAATGTATATTCTTAACATGGAGAGAGGTCGGGTCGGCCACATAGAGATCCATTAAGGGATTGTTTTGGGTTTCTTTCACTATATCTTCTAATGGCAAGGTATTAAGGGGTGGATTCTTAATTAAATTTTCAATGATATCATCCTCATTTTGCAGTTTTCTCCCCATGACAGTTTCTAATGCACAAAGTGGTGCAGAATGAAATTCATCCTCGTCCTCCTCCAACTAGAGAGGTAGATCATGTTCTAGGAAGGGTTGGGCGGGAGGGTATAGGATTAACTACTTCGACATATGCCCGTTCTTGATGGTCATGTTCTCAGCTCGACAGCTAATGTAGGCATTGACAATAGCCAACCAGGGTCTCCTCGAGATGAGAGGATACCCAGTGAGCTTTGCCTTCAGATGGAGAACTAGGAAATTAGTAGGGTACTCCCAAGAATCAATGGAGACCATCACATGTTCCGCAATTCCTTCAAGGGTTATGGTGGACCGATCTGCTAGCTATAATACTGTCGTGGTCTTCCTCAAGGATCCTTGGAGTTTAATTTTGAGCATGGTGTCCTTTGTCATCACATTATTGGCAGTGCCCAGATCAATGAAGGTGTGTGCGATCATGGTTCCATTGATGTGGACATCAACTACTGGGCTTCCAGGGTCCATATATTTTGGACAGATTACTTGCCCCAACATCAGGTTGGAAAATTGTCCTACGACATTGGTGGTTGGGGCATCTCTCTTGCGCCTGCCTAGATGCCTAAAGCACTTCTCTTTGATCATCCTATTGTATATAGGCACATATTTTATGGCTTGGAGAAGTGGTATCTTTACACATAACTGTTTCAATTCTCCCAGAAGTTTAGTTTCTTCTAGGGTGGGCTCTGTTGTCCTGGATAGTCTCTCAAGAAAGGGTGGAATTGCTTTAGGTTCACTTTCCTCTTTATCTTCCTCAAAATCCTTAGGGGGAGGTTGGGTATCTGCGAGGACCTTCCCAGATCACAGGTTAATCTCTTGAATCTCCATAGAATAAGTTGGGAATGATGGTTCCCCACAATATACTTATTGAGCCTATCTATTGTTCGGGTTCGGGTTTGGCTGTGTAGGAAGTTGGGGTTGCCTTGGTGGAGTAGGAGGCAATGATTGTGGTTGAGTAGGTAGTGGAGGCCAAAGAGTGGGAGGAGAGTTGTACTAGGGCTTCCACCCCTGATGAGTTGCATTCCACTGAGGTTGCGGCTAAGCATAGGATTGAAATGAATGAGTGGCTAGTTGGGCATGATACTGAGATGGATAGGACGAAGGAGGAGGCATGGACCAGGAAGGATAAGCAGGAGGGCCCCATGAAGGTATGTGAGTGACTTGGTTGGGGTTGTAGTATGCTTGGGATGTCCCTTGCATCCCCTACAGGTATGGTCTAGGTCCATGCGGTCTCCTCTGGTTCATGAAATAGAGTGGTTCAGTGGCTCCTTCGGCCCCCTGGTATATAGGTTTAAGTTCGGGCAAGGAAGGGCACTTGTCTGTAGAATGATCTTCTTAACAGACTGAACAAACCTCTATAGAGTTCAATGGGCATTCATTCCTAGGATGCCACCTGGTGCACCTAGGAGAAGAAATCGCTAAAGCCCTCTCTACTTCCTCTTGTTTCCTTTTGATATGCAAGGTATCCATTTGCATGGTAAGAATCTATAGCATCTCACTCTTAAAGCCTTCTAGCATGTTTCCAAGTTCACCTTTCATGGATAAATTATATGAGGAGGTACTAGGTATGGGTTGACTCCCCCTACCTCTCTTTCTTGCTGCTCTAGAATGTTTTCTAAAGACAATGTTTATGTCCTCATAAGGTAGTTGGTAGATGTCTCCCCTAGCCAGTAAATGGAGGGTGTCTAGAAGGTCTTCTAGAATTCCCCTAAGCATGACCAACTTCAGAGATTCAGGGTCAGGTGTGCACCTGGCCCTTTTGTAACTGAGTTGGAACCTCTCTTCATAATCTTGTAAGGATTCATCACTTCCCATGCTCACTGGGAAGATTTATTCCTTGGTATCTTTTGATCTACAGTAGTCTCGGTATTTGTTGTTAAAGGCTTGCTGCATCTGAGCCTAAGTTGTGATGCTATTGCCAAGTAACCCCAGGAACCAGCATAATGCTGCATCCTTGAGAGTAGAAGAAAATAGTTTCAATTTTTTCTCATCTTCTGCATAGTCATAGGTTCAACAGATGACAACAAACTCAAACAGGAAGGTGTCAGGATCTTCTGTGGTCAAACCATGGAGGTGAGCTAGGGTGGAGGGACTTATATTCTTCATTTTGGTGTCCTCGTTGGTCTCCAAGATGGGAAAGGTACCCTCTACTCTTTCTCCATTCACCCTAGTATTTTTGTTTTCAGCCATTGTCTTAGGAGGGATGTCTTCTTCTTCTTCTTCCCCTATAGGTTCTTCAAATATCTCAGGTTGTTCACCTAAAGGTTCTTCTTGATCACTACCACTGAAGAAGGGTGGCTATGTGATGTAGTGGGGGTGTTGGGTAAGAATTTTCCTGAATTATCTCTATTCCTATGAGGCATGAAAGGAAATCATTTTGGTTGGTTTTTTTTTTTCATTGCTTGTACCTGCAAAAATTAAATTGATTGAACAAACAAATTGCAACTAACTGAAATGAACTTGCTGAAATGAAAAGGAAAGCAAATGAAATGTAGAACTAAAAGAAAAGAAATGACTAATCTACTTTTTCTGAAATGAAGTTGCTGTAATGAAATCTGCAAAATTGAAAATGAAAGAAAATGAAATGCAAAACTGAAAGAAGGTAAATGACTAATCTACTTTTGCTGAAATGAAAACTGCAGAATTGAAAATGAAAGCAAGGAAATGCAAAAACTAAAAGAAACAACTACTCTACGTCTGCTAAAATAAATTACTTAGCAGAATGTTGCGATAGAGAAATAGAAGAAAGCAGTAATCACAAAATACTCTGATGCTTCCCCAATAACGGTGCCAAAAAGTGGTGAGTACCAGTATTGCAGCAATAATGCTACAACTTCTAGGCTTCCTACTTTACTTTTATCAACCCGATAGTTCGTAACAAACTTAGAAGCGACAATGTTGTATGCACAAGTACTAGTTCTTACCGCAAGCTATCACTTGGTCAGTTGGCGCAAGCTCAAGACAACTTCTATGGATTCCACAAGAAGCTATATATGTGATGAAAGAAAGGAAAGCTTACTCTACAAGGGCTACTCTACTTACAGAAAGGAGAAGAAGACTGAAATGTAAAGTAAACCTAGAAATCGCTACTTAACCAAATAATCCTTCTTTTGCAAAAAGAGAGATGAAAAACCATGAAATGAATGCCATTACCTACTCAAGAAGTAAACAACATCTACTCAAGTTATTTCTAGAAGTAAATGAGCAAAAATATCTTTTTCAATTTTTATGTGAAATTGTCATGCATGTAAATTATTTGATTATGAATGTCGCAACAATTAGGTGGTGATGGAGGGTGAATTTGGGATTTGTAAAGGTGTAGGATGGTGTGGATGGGTCCTAAGAGGTTCTAGGTGCCCTTCTAGAGGTTTTTCCCATAATCAAACTTCAAAAGAATCCTATAGGAAAATCTATAGGAGGCTGTAGGGGATCTACAGGAGGTCTACAGGTGGATGCCAAGAGCAGTTTTGGAGGTTTTGAAGGGAGGAAAGCAGGTGGAAAGGGTAGCTGAAGGCTAAGATGACGTGTTAAGGTCTCTAGAGTCCATCAAGAATGATTAGGAGAGAGAAATATGGTTGGATTTGTTCCAGGAAAGAGAGGAAAGTCCATGGAAAAGTGCAGAAAACTAAGGTAGATTTGAAATGAACTCTAGGCGACTTGTGGGGCATAGATCAAGGAGATATTGTGATGGTTGATTGGCTAACTTGTTGTGAGAAGAGATTTGCTACCAGAGAACTGAAAATCAAACAATGAGATTAAGGAAGCAAGGAAACTAAGTACATCAAAAAATATAATTTTGTATCAAGCTAATCTAGATCATGAGCTATGGAAAGAAATGTTGAAGAATGTTGTAATGAGAGAAAGCATGGAAGTAAACTTATTACAAGACAGAACTGAGCATGATGAAAGAGATCTAAAGAAAAGCATTAACCTTCTAACAAATTGCAACACTAGAGATCCTATGGAGAAGGTAAGGAGGCCAAGGCTTTGTTGATGGCCTTTTTGTATCTTCTTTCTATCACTGTTCAACCTACTATAGAAAACTTAAATGGAAACAACCTTCTAAATCACTAAAACCAACCTATTCTTAACCAAGAAAGAGATTTATCTAATAGCAATTAATCCATAAACTGAAACAAAGCATATAAATACAAAAAAGAGGAGCTTGGCTACTTGGATTGGGCGCTAAACCAAGAGCTCCAACCCTCTGAGGTAACTCAGTACTAGCTCGAAAAATACTTCATATTTATTATCAAAATAATAATAGGATTGCATGAAACTGTCAGCAAAAGTGGGCTCGAAGTTGAGAAAATCAAAGCTGCACCAAAAGTTTGAAAATTTGAATAACTTCCTAATGAGGCCCTAGGCCTTTCTACTTATACAATTGAAGCTCCCAACAACTTCCTTAAAATCAGGGAGGTTTGGCTCGGCTGCTACCTAGTGCATTGATGTGGCTGTTTGTGCTCTAAGCTGCATGATGGAGAATTCAAAGTGGGGAGTCATAAATGAGGTGGATACCCTCCTATAAATCCTATCCCTTGTCTACTTTGAATTATTGCTTCCAATTGTCCATTAAATATTTGACTTTATCTCCAAAATTGAACAAAAATCTGCATTAAACACATATTAGACTCCATGGCATAATGACCAACCCAACTCACTCCATAAGCATAAATATAATAAAAAAACATGCAATAAGCTAAGAGAATGCTTGATTAAACTATGTTAGGAGGCAAAATGAGCCCATATAATTACCCATTTATGGGGCTCACCAACTTCCTTGATGGAGAAGCTAGAAAATGGTTTAAAGCCCTACCTAATGTATCCATCGCTACCTAGGAAGAACTTGAATACTCTTTCAGACTGTTGGGTAGCGAAAGCCCCACAGAACAAGTATGGGGTGCAAAGCCCAAAATTTTGGGTAATATTAGGGTAAAATACTCCGTGGAAACTGCGGAGTGTGAACTATAGTAGGTTGAGTCAAAGGGTAGTCTGCCCGAAAATAATGTAAATAAATAGTAATAGAGTCGGCCTGTGATGGGATCATTGGCCAAGGGAAAGTATAAATAGAGCAAGGCTCTATGAGGGAAAGCCAGTTTAGTTTTTGGTTTTTGAAAAGAATAGTTTCAACATGTAATGAGTGAATAGTCTGAGAATAGTGGTAAGTTAAAGTCAAGGGAGTAGGGTAGAAGGTAGAGGCTCTGCAGCTATGTGCGCAGAGGGCTAGAAAGTCTGCAAATATGTGCGCAGAGGCCTAGAAAGTCCGCAAATATGTGCATAGACCCCTGTAGCTGAGTGTACAGGGTGGATCTGGATGTATTGTTGATGATTGGTAATAAAGATAAGTTTCTTCTGAATTATGTGTTAATTTCATCTTTACTCTTTTATGATAAATGAACTGTTATAATTTCTACATTTTCTACGATTGAATACATGTAAATTGGGTTAATCTTGATGCCCAGAGTAACCAAAAGTAATAAATTTTTTCTTAAAGACTGGTTTAACTAGATCAGACTAGTAATAAGTGATTCAATCTATAATAAGCGAGATAAGGGTATTCTGATCTACGCGAATCTGGCGCAGCGTGAGGCTCCAAAATAGCGTGCAAGCCCCAAACCATATCCAAGACACCCCTAGGGTGTGGAAACTTGGTTCTAGCACCCTTCCCTGCTACCTCGAGCGAGACCTTAGTCCACGTTTCGTGGGCTATTACCGAAAGGGTCGGTAGCTGCGGGATTTTCTTTGCTAATTAATTCTTCCAAACCTGTGTCAAGCCCATATAAGCCAACAAATGGTTCTATTGCCAATACTGGGATCTTCCTAAGGGGTGTCTAATGTGGGAACGCTGGAATCTGACAAAGAAAGAACTTGAAGATTGGTGGGATCTGAAGCTCCATGAGTTCGCGGTTAAGGAAAATAGGTACTCACAGATATCAGAGGAACAGTGGTTGGATCACTATATCCTCACGGACATACATGAGATCTTCTTTGTAAAATTCCCATTAGAATTGTATGAGTGGATCACAAAGTTAGCTGATAGCATGGGAAGGTGCAAATTATACCAGCCGATAGTGTCGACCCCAGAACTAGTGCATAGACTAGAAGCCACTGAAGGAAAACTCGCTCGCGTGGTCAATCACTGTGTAGATTAGATCATTAGGGGATTTATCAATGAATTCCTAATAGATACCACTATAAGCTACAATGAAGCAGAAAGGCAATTTCTCCAAGGACCACGGGGTCAATACATTAATGTCTGGGGTAACACAGAGTGGAAGAGGTTTCTGAGGAATGGGAGGAGTAGGGAACAATCCTCTAATTTCTATCTCATGGGAAAGCAAGGAAGATCTTGCTAGGTTCTCGCCCAAAAGCACAGTCTAGTTGATTACAGAATGCCTTCCGCTGATACCACCTCCATCTACGCCATTACCCACATCACCCATGTCGTGTCCATCCACACCACCTCAACCCTCACCACCTCCTCCACCACTTCCTAGAACAAGAATGGCTGCAGTCAAGTTACCAACCTTTCAAGGGATAGCGAATTAAGATCCGAGCCATTTCTGGTTTGTGATAAACTCCATGTGGGATGTGCAAGGTATAATGGATGAAAACATCAAAAAGGCTATTATAGTCAGTGCACTCCGGGACTACGAGCTGACATGGTACATAAAACACTCAACTGACCTTCCCAATGAAGGACTGGAAGCTATACAGGATGCGCTTAATAAGGATTTTGGCCAACCAAAGTATGAGAACCAATTGATCATTGGGTTCAAAGAAATAGCAATGCTGCCTCATGAAACCTCGTGGGATCTTGACCAAATATTAAAGAGTACTATTCGCAAGGCTAATATGAATTTGATTGACAGAAAACATTACACGTGGTTTGTGGCATTGTTAACACCCCATCTAAGGATGACCCTATCACAACAGAAGATCTCAACCTAGGCCGAGGCGCTAGAGATAGCAATGAGGTTATACACGACCCCGATACTAGGCCCAGGGTTGAGAGTTCAACAACTCCACATGCAACTTCAAAACTTAAGTTTGGACGTAGAAAGCTTGAAGCAAGGAAGAATACCTTGATCATGGGTATAGCTGGAGGCACGATGTATTAAATGTAAAAGCCACGCACACGATAAGGACCATTGCCCAGTCTTCACGAACTATCTAGCAGGGTAAGGCCTGATTCCATTAAAAGTGGAAGTCCAGACAGGACCAAATGCCATGCCTATGCTCTGGTGCGTGATTTGCTAGATGGGAGGGAAACATGCAACAAATCATTGTCATCTATTACAGAAGTATACTCAAACCTCACAACAGTTATATTGCAATTTTTGTCGATCAGTAGGACATGATGAGCGAATGTGTCGAAGTTATTACTTAATGATGGAACGGACCCCAGCCTACTAGGTACAGGCTGAAGCACGGGGAGGATTTCAAGGACAAGGTCAGGGAAGAGGATGGGGACCCAGCTGACAACGCGGATGGATAACATGTTATAATTCTGGAGAACAAGGACATTACGCTCATGAATGCACTAACCCAACTAGGACCTCATGCCCTTATTGTGAGCAGTTCGATCACGAATTGGTAGATTGTCCAACCTTTATTGCCCAATTGAACGAGAAAGGGGTGCTTCAACCTCCACCACCCAAAAATGTCCAGATGATGCGTGCAGAACCCCACAAAGAGGACCCTAGTATAAATATGGTATAAAGAAGTGGTGCAACAGTAGGTGGGAACAAAGGTGGGGAGCGAGGTGACCCACCTATGGGGAACCATACTGTTGAACCAAAGTAGGGAAGGGTAGGGCCAAAAAGAGATAAGTTGAGCATCGCGAAAGCTACTAGCTCAGGAGGAAAGGACCACACAGAAGCCAAAATGGACCCTTACATGATCACCTCCTTTCTTGACACATGCATGAAATTGTTGCGGAATCAAAAGGCTGTTTAAGGGTTAGAGGAGTTGATTACCAGGAGAACCGAATTCAGTGAACCCCAGGTGGTCCAGAGGATAGGACAACATGCTCTATGTACTGAAGAGAAATGAGAATGATGGCATAGATAGGAGGAAATTATGAAATGAATCAAGTCATCGTGGATTTAGGCTCGGATGCAAATATACTGCCTAAGCAAACTTGGGAGCATATAGGCAAGCCCATATTGTGATGGTCCCTGATTCAACTACGAATGGCCAATCAACAAAAGATCTTACCAATGGGCTGATTGCAAGGGGTGATGGTGGATATCGATGGTGTAGCTACCCAGACCAATTTCGAAGTCATAAAGCTTATCGATGATAGCAATCCTTACCCTGCCTTGCTTGGGATTTATTGGGCCATCGACATGAAAGGAATCATCAACTTGAAAAGGCACATGATGACTTTCGAAAAGAAGTCACCTCACATAGTAGTTCCGCTGGACCCAACGGAAGGGGAGCGCTACACAGAACCATCTGTGACGAGGAAAATAATGATGAACTGGATTGTGTTTATCAGATCACAGTGCAGAACCACAATCAGATGCATTACAATGACAATAGAAGAACCTCGTGGAAACGTGAGAGTATCTGCACCATTAATTTTGAGGAGGCAAAGCGTTGGTAGAATCACTTGCAGGAAGTTACAACACTCAACTGTAATAGGGTGACTCAATCGCCACGATGTGAAGAAAGACACCACCGAGAAGAGCTGGATGTGACCAATGAAGACTAGCACACATGCGTAGTACAGGAGCAACTCAGTTCGTCAGTAGATAGGGTGCATGCACTGATAGAAGGATCGAGGAAGCTTAGATACAAGAGAAAGTTTTGACTCCGAATTGGAAGATATACATGATCATTAAGATGGCATAAAATGATAGCATGAAGAATATGGGTGTATAGCAGACGACCGAAACCTCTAATAGACCAGAGTGGACCACAAGATCATCAGGCTAGGGGGAAGCTCCTCCCTACGGCCCAATCAACCACTCTAGGCATAGATTCTCCCACCAGAGATGACATCCGCGATAAGGTTCAGTAGTTGTGGGCTACCATTTGGTGTGCAAAACAACACCTTGATGAGTTGGAAAAAACTGAGGCCCGAATCTATGACCACAGTATGAAGTTGGATAAAGCCATCAAGAACCTTCAATTAGAAGTGGCCGCCCTAGATGACGAAAGGGAATTGACCAAGATGACTGACTTTCCTACCCTGATACTGCTACACTGGAAGCCGCAGGGGCACGCACACCATAATTCCATAATAGAAGCAGAAGGACATCTCAGGTGCTCGTGACCCAGGTCAGTGGGGAATTGGAGGACCCACGGGAAGGGTTTACCCTTCTGGCTATCCATCGAGGGTTCAGTCCCAAAACCCCAAGCAGTTGGAAGAGGGTGCATGACTATAAAACGGGCTGCTATACAATGACGCAATATGACCACTGGCTCCCTGCAGAAACCACATCTGTGACCTTGGGGATTCGCGGCTACAAAGGAAAGATGGAAAGTGACCATTAAAGATACTGCTCATGGTGTGATGGTGCATCTAAAGTGCCTTGAAGTGGGCGATGGGCCAGTAAGGCAAAAGCATAACCACCCAAGTCACATTTATGAGCTACCATAAAAACAAGCTGTTAGTTTTCGAGTTCAAATGATATATAAACATAGTAAAGGTCACACCACCACATCGTACTGTCCGACAAGAGAATTGGTCCATATTGCCTACATCATGAGCAATGAGGACATTGAAAACAATTCGTGGTTTCAGGCATTGTCACAGCGTTACAAAGATGTCATCTTAAAATCTCAAGGGCCTACCACCATTAGACAACACCCAGAGTCACCACAAAAAGCTGAACATTCTAAATCCCCCCTCGAGAAGAAACCTCCACTTCCATAATCAGTTTCATGGTCGCCACAACACCTGTAGATTGGAAAAACCACAATGAAAGAAAAAGGTAAAACTATTGTCATTGATAGCGAGGAAGAAATAGAAGAGTCTCCCATGAGGGTCAAAGAGGACATCCTTGAGGAGGACCCTGTACAACTAGTGCGATGACCCAAGTATATGCCTCCAAGCAAGGGGACAAATAAGGTACCCACAAACCTAGACGAATTCAACATATAATCACTACCCCCTCTCTCCCGAAAGACGTCCTAGTGGAAAACTCGGTGGTTGGTCATGTCACGAAGATGAAATTTGATGATTGCGACCTTTCAGACCGAACAAAATTTCCCCATCTAGTGATGAATGCCTTAATGGACCACACAATAAAAGGCATGGTGACCACTCTACAACCAAATAAGTGGCTGCAAAAGGTGGATGAAGCTGGATTACTTTGTCTCTTGGCAATTCTGCACTTTCTCCGGCCCCCTATTACTATGTTAGTCATCAAGTAGTTGCTTTTTCTAGTGCACAAAGATACACTATTGGTCGGTAAACCTGTCCGTATCACAGCAGAACTTGTTCATGGGGTCTCGCATCTACCTTACACTGGATGGAACCCTCAAGAAATTATGGCCAAAAGTAATGATGTAGGGATGATAGAACG
>APFE030064503.1:2396-16607 GCA_000404065.3 Pinus taeda
TTTTTTTTTTTTTTTTTTTTTTTTTTTATATATATATCTGGGTAAAGTCTATTATATTAATATTAAAAAGAAAAAAGATATATACAAAGAGGAGTTAACCTCTGAGAGAGCCTTGAATCTCTCTCTGTCAAGAAAACATTTCTGAAGTGATATTGTCTTCTGCTCTTACAGCCCATATGCCTATCTTGTGAGTCTAGAGCAGAATTCAAAAAGAGCTAACAACCAGATTACAGAGAAATATCATAATGAAAACTGGGCTATCAGCCAAACATCCCAAAACTTCTAGCCTAGACCGCTAGCTAGATGTCGCCTTGCATAATGCCGTGATGTGCATTCAAAAAACAACTGGAAACCAAAAAACAGAGTGCCTGCCTGGAAGCTTCAAGCACTGTGTAGCTATTTACCCGGGTTTATCAGGGCCATGATCCTTCTCCTCGTCCGAAACATGTTCCCACGTCACCATCAAACCGTCTTCTACATCCGTTGGCTTGACTCCTAGGGGGAGCCTGAGCTGCAAAAGATTGGGATAGGTGTTATCCGGCCATTTCTTCGCCTTATCTGACTGAGCCAAGACGTGCTGAGGTCCCGCAGTTCCTTGAGCCTTCCCTTCCATCCCCTCAGCCAGATGGCTAATGCTATGTTCCTCCAGCTGACGCTGAACTGCATTGACCCTGAGAGAGGGAGGCTGGTTCGTTGAAGCAGACTGAGCACTGATGAGATCCTCCTCCTGCGATGAGTCGTCCAGAGGGGTGGGGGAGTGTTCCTTCTCTGAATTCTCAGGGCTAACTTGCTCTTCCTCTTCTTCTGAAAATATGACCATAACCATAGCCGTAACTAGTGGTTTGTTTAGCCTGCTTTTAAAGCAGAATTTAGCCATCTGTACTGAGTTATTAATCGAAGAGTCAGACTCTTCAGAGACTTGGGAGGAAGGGTAAGCTACAGCTATCGGAGAAATGCGTTGTGGAGGCGACCTACCTCTGCCCCCCATCCCTCCCCTAAGACCCGCATTTCGGCCCCTTCTTGGAGTTGCTCTGAGTCAGGGAGCCATATTCACTGTGTGCAGCCTGCTATTCCAACTCACCGACAGAGAAGGAAGGCGTAATGACTTTGCGGTGTTCTCGCCAGAGGGAAAGCAGACCCCTATTCTGAGCCCACCCACTACCAGATTCCTCCCCAAATCGTGCTCGTATAACTCAGTAGGAGACCCGTTTCGCACCCAAGCTGCTGCAGCATGAGGGAGTGCGTTTATGGAAACAGAGAGGGAGTGCGTTGCGCTTACCTTCAGCACACATGAGCTAGGCCAAGGTGGCTTCTCCTGAGGGCGCTGCAGCTTCCTTTGCAGGCCAAACCACCATGAATCGCCTCTGTTGTCAAGCTCGATCATATGCCAACCACCAACTGCATCTTCCGCTGCCGGTCTGCTCGCCTCTGCTCTTCCTGAAAACACCAGAACATTCTCCATAATTCTCTGGCTTAACCCGCCTTCATCCTCCGTCTGCGTACCTGGGAAGTGCAGCTGCATTAAATCTCCTTGAATGCTCGTCACCTTGGCTTGGATATCAGCCCGATGTTCAGCCTTCGCCACCTGCCAACAGCTGCCTGCGCGTGGCCTCATCTCATGTCCCATTAATATGCAATGAAATCACCCACATTCGGGTAATTCTTAGGCTTTATTAATTCAACTATGTATTTTTAATATTTATCGTAGGGTTGGTATGATGATGATGATGATGGTTAATGTCCGCTGAGACCAAACATTGGTCTATCGGAATTAAAGAAACAAATTATTTATTTTGATTTAAGATTTTATTCCTATGCTCAAAAAGCTTCGAGAGAAGCCTCCCAAGCTCACTATAATTTTGACATCATAAAAGGCTAGGAAGGTCATTATTGTAACAAAGATTGTGAAACTGAGATCTAATATAATTGTACGCAGTGCACTCTAAGAGGAAGTGGTTTTCATCCTCGATGTTCCTATTCTCACATATATGGCAGATCCTTTCCATCCATGGCATTTTAAGAACTGCCCAACGACCTGTTTCACTATGGAGCTCATGAGAATTCGTTCTAATCTTTGCTATATTAATTTTCTTCTTTGAGCTAGTTAAAATAGAGAGATACTTTTGATCATCTAGGGTGGGGTTGATGACCTTTTTATAATAACTTAATTTTATTTTAGCCGCCAAATCTTTCTCACACCACATTTTTTCTTTGAACTTAGAAGTAACAATATCTTTAATGTTATTTATGTTTTGCAATGCATCATTCTCATTGATCTCCTAATAGTTTAACCAGGCCCTTGTGTCTTTATGCCAGCCCCGATTGAGCCTTAGGTGGTTTTGGCTTTAATTTAAAGCTAGCTTAGGAAGTCTATGATCGTCTATGTTATTGAGTTTGTGCTTGTACAACAGAAACCTAATCATGGCTAGGCTCTCAATAGGGGAAAGACCTTCTTCTATAAGGAGAATAGGATAAGGTGTATTACTTTTAATTTTCAGGTTATAAGTTATAAAACGTTTCTGGATTTGCTAAATATTTCTCCATGATTATCTGGAGATGCTGCAACCCCAAACCTCACAGCCATATAAGATAACAGGAGTGACTAAAGTTTTAAAGAGGAACTTCTTTTTATCCCACATTATGAGGTTTGTTGTTTTACAATTATTTTCAAGACCAAAATAATCTCTCCACCCCCCTTTAATCCTTTTCTCAATGCTATGGTTCCAGTTGAGCTTATGATGAATATCAATTCCTAGGTAATTGTAAGAATACACTTCCTCCAAGATATTATTATCATACATAAAATTAGTGTAAGTGTCCTTCTTGGATTTGATAATCATAACTTTTGTTTTGCCAGTGTTAATAGTCATACCCATGGTAGAGCAAAAATCCTTAAGAAGCTTGAGTTTCTTATCAAGATCAAATAAGCACCTTGTGAAAAGAAAAATATCATCAGCATAAAGAAAAAGGATGACGACTATTCTAGCTAAGATCGTGCCATCACATCTTGCTTCCTCTAAATAGCCTTCGAGCTTATCGATGTAAATGCCAAATAGGGTAGGGGAGAGGGGGAAACCTTGTTTAACTCCGATGTTACACTTAATATCTTTCGACCACCCCTCATTGCTCTTTAGTTTGGCAATTACATTCTCATATAACCTTATAGCGGAAGCTTTCAACTCGAGAGGAGCCTTTAGCTCTTCTAATCTATTCCAAAGGTTGTATCTAGGAACCGTATTGAAAGCCTTTCTAAAGTCCACAAAGCAAAAAAATAAATTGGATTCATCATTACGACATTCCTCCGTAATGATCCTAAGCATAACGAGGTGGTATGTTGTTGAGTGATGCCTTCTAAAACCTGCATGGCCTTTAGCCCGTTTACCTTAACTTTCAAGCCATATGCTTAACTTCTTTTCCAAAATACTACCATATAACTTGGCTAAGAGAGGGCTGATCATAATTGTTCCATAATTAGAGGGGTTATTTGTATCCCCACTTTTAAAAATAGGGATAATGAGGTTCTCAGTCCAAGGTTTAGGGAACCCTTCCTTGACTGCTTGATTGAAAAGCTTGTGGATGTGGGGGATGAGGACAAGACCTCAAATTTTTAAGATTTCCACGTGATAACCTTCAATGTCCTTAGCTTTCCCATTAGCGAGGCGATTAACCCCAAACTTAATGTCTTCTAAAGAGAAAACTTCTTTCGTTGTGAGCAGGGTTTCCAAAGTCTCCATGACATTTGGAGATTCATAAAGCTTTTTAAGATAGGAATTCCAATCGTGAAGAGCAATTTTATTATTATCTTTAGTCTTCCTAGTCAGAATCTGCCTCCAAAATTTCTTAGGAGCTACCTTAGAGAGGTGTAAGAGATTCTCCTAGCTTTGACGAATGTACAGCCACTTTTTCCTTTTAGTTAGGGCTTTGTATATTTTTATCTTGTCCATTTTAAAAGATTCATCAACAACTTCTTTAATTGATCTCCTCACACTTTTACAATCTTTGTCATACCATGGATTGGTTTTGCTATTTCTTTTATTATTTGAAACTTCAATTGAGAACTTGTTAATAGAAATGAGAGGGTTGTAGTAAAATTATGATAGAGGTCTTCTATGTTGTATATATTAGATAAAGGAAGCAAATTAGTTTTTAATACATTTAGAAAAAGATCATTTTTGTTTCTATCAAATATTAAGTTCTTTTGGCTGTAAGTATTATTTTCTGTGGGAACTCTATGCATGACAAAATTGAGAGTTATAAGTAAAGGCCCATGATCAGAGTCAGGTTCGTGGTCGTTTAAGATGTCAAAATTTATTATTTCATTGTATAATGGGAGATCGGAAATAACATAATATACCACACTGCTACCAAGTCCAGGGATGCAAGTCATCTTGCTGGAATTGGGCCACTTCTTTAGACCGTTGAAAATTATGAGATCCTGAGCACTACAGAGCTTGACTAGCTCCAACCCAAGGGTTTGTAATATTAGTCTATACTAGATAAAGGAAGCAAATTAGTTTTTAATTCATTTAGAAAGAGATCATTTTTATTTCTATCCAATATTAAGTTCTTTTAGCTGTAAGTATTATTTTCTGTGGGAACTCTATGCATGACAAAATTGAGAGTTATAAGTAAAGGCCTATGATCAGAGTCAGGTTCATGGTAGTTTAAGATGTCAAAATTTATTATTTCATTGTATAATGGGAGATCGAAAATAACGTAGTATACCACGCTGCTACCAATTCCATGGATGCAGGTCATTTTGCTGGAATTGGGCCACTTCTTTAGACCATTGCAAATTATGAGATCCTGAGCACTACAGAGCTTGACTAGCTCCGACCCTAGGGTTTATAATATTAGTCTATACTAGATAAAGGAAGCAAATTAGTTTTTAATTCATTTAGAAAGAGATCATTTTCATTTCTATCAAATATTAAGTTCTTTTGGCTGTAAGTATTATTTTCTATGGGAACTCTATGCATGACAAAATTGAGAGTTATAACTAAAGGCCTATGATCAGAGTCAGGTTCGTGGTCGTTTAAGATGTCAAAACTTACCATTTCGTTGTATAATGGGAGATCAGAAATAACGTAGTCTACCACGCTACTACCAAGTCCATGGATGCAGGTCATCTTGCTGGAATTGGGCCACTTCTTTAGACCGTTGCAAATTATGAGATCCTGAGCACTACAGAGCTTTACTAGCTCTGACCCAAACAAATTTTCCCCGAGGTCTTCAGAGCTCCTTTTGTACCTACTAGCCAGAGTAGGGTCTTCGTCTAACAAAAGAGGATTACGGTTGGAATGATTTCTTAGAATAATAGCTTGGTTGTTTGAAGTTCGAGCATTAAAGTCACCTATTAAAAGGATATTACTGTCATTCCTTAGGCTAGAAATATCATTCTCTAAACCATTGTAAGGGTTAGTTTTATCTAGATTCTTCTTCCTATAGAAGTTAGAATTGATAGGGGGAAATAACATATTGCTATGTAGGAATTTTTATTATTAATATCTCTGATCTCTATCCAAATATATTGGTTGTAAGGGTTGTTTTTATAAATCCTAACATGGGGGGAGATGTTCTTCTTAATGTAACAAGCTATTCTCCCAATGCCTCTACAGGAGGATCACTTGTTCCACGTAGACCATAGCGTAAAGCCATCTATGTTAGGGACCTTAGATTCTTCGTGCTCCCAAGTTTCAACAAGCAAAATAATATCAGCATCATTTGAAATCTAGCTTAGCTTGGGGCCTTTGTTCCATGGGAAGCCCCAACAGTTCCAAGAAAGGATCCGAAGCATGTTTAATTGCTATTGATTACTATCTTTTTGGTTTCTATCTCGAATAAAGGCTTTTCTATTTCTGATTATTGCCCATTTTCCTTCATTTCTAGCTTCTTTACCTTTTGAACCTCCTTTCTTAATTCTGCTTGATCTTCTGGAATGAGATCTTCATTTATGAATATTCCCGTTCCTTTTCGACTCGAGGTTTTACTAAGTATGTCATGCTTATGATCAGTGGAGCTCACCTTTATGCGGATTAGTATTCCTTTATTCTCGTTTAATTTCCCCAACCTTGTTGCTTCTGTGAGACACACTATTTCAATTTGTAATCTATTATGTAATTCTGTCTGGGCTAAGGCTAAAGTATCCTCATCTACTTCCTCTTTTAAACCAAAGATTATAAGGTTCAAGGCCCTTTTGTTACGTTCGTGGTCTAATTCTATTAATTTTTTCATTTCATCTTTAATTGGTTTAATATCTAACTTATCTACCACATTATTTAGGGTGAGGCGGCTATTAACTTTTTCTTCTAATTCTTTAATCATGTCTTTTATTTTAAGACTCTCTAAAGTATCAATGTCTTCTTGCTGGGATGGTTGGTTAGTATCTTGGTTTTGTTTTTCTATAACCTGCAATCTAGTCTCCATTGCCTCCATTTTATTCTCTAGAAGTTCTATTTTATTTTCTATTTGTTTTTGGATCGTGTCTTCAAGAGATGAAAATTTATTTTCTAGCATGGCTTCTAACTCTTTTTGTAGTTTGGCTTCTCTTTCTTCTCTACGTTTCTCTAAAGACTCTATATACTCATAAAGGCCTTGTAGAGTAACTGTGCTAGGTCTGACCTTGGTAATCTTTGGTAATTGTGGTGAAATATTCATACTTGAAATTATATGAGCAAATATGTATTAGAAAAGGAAAAAGATAAGGAATGTGTGCACCTGATATCAACAAACCTGACTGCAGATTGCCCGTGCGAGCCAAGATCACCAAGCTTTGAATTTATATATGTGAGCCTCAAAACCAAGATCACCGAATGCGTTTATATATGCAAGCCCCAGAACCAAGATCACCGAATGCTAGGATTATATATGCGAGCCAAGATCACCGAATGCGAGGATTTATATATATTTCAAAAACCGGAGCCTCAGACCCGGAGCGAGGATATAGGTCACCGAGCTTTGGATTTATATATGCCAAAATCACCGAATGTGAGGATTTATATGTATTTCAAAAACCAGAGCCTCAGAACCAGAGCAAGGATATAGATCACCGAGCGTCTATATGCGAGGATTTATATGTATTTCAAAACCGGAGTGAGGATATAGATCACCGAGCGTTTATATATGTGAGGATTTATATGTGTTTCAAAATCGGAGCCTCAGAACCGTAGCGAGGATATAGATCACTGAGCGTGTATATATGCGAGGATTTATATGTATTTAAAAACCGGAGCCTCAGAACCGGAGCGAGGATATAGATCACTAAGTGTTTATATATTGTGCGGGGATTTAATATATATATATATATATATATATATATATATATGTATTGTATATGTAATGTATATGTTATATGTATATGTATAGTATATGTATATGTTATTTGTATTTGTATTTTTATTTATTATTTATTATTATTATTATTTTTATTTTTTATTTTATTATTTTATTTTATTTATAATTTATTTATATTATTTTTATTTATTTTATATTTTTTTAATTTTAATTTTTTATTTTAATTTTATTAATTTATTTATTTTTGGGAATTTGTTAGAGATTATTTGTAATCATTCCTTTTTGGAATCTGATATTGTTTAGTAGAATTATAATATATATATCTATATCTATATATTATTATATATATATGTTTTAATAAGTAGTACAAAGGGTTGGGGACTTGATCAAGAAGGATCTTTGATGTAAAGTTGTTCATCGAGCTAAAAGTGATCATTTCATTAATACATAAGATCATTCCAGGATTCATGTGTCAAGAAAATTGGTGATGTTTTTTCTCTTGTAAACTTTATAAATATATTGTAATAAAGCAGTACAAAGGGTTGGGACTTGTATCAAGAAAGGATACTTTGATGTAAAGTTGTTCATTGAGCTAAAAGTGATCATTTCATTAATACATAAGATCATTCTAGGATTCATGTGTCAAGAAAATTAGTGATGTTTTTTCTCTTGTAAACTTGTTATATCTCTGTTTTTCATATGTCTTTCTTATCTGTATTGTTTAAAAGAAGATGAAGGGCTGAACTTGTTTAATTAAACTCTGTCCTGGCTTATAAGCAATATATATGTTTTCAAACTGAGATTACATATAAAATTCATGTTAAAATTCTCTATGTTTAATTGAATTTGAATCTTTTCCTCCCTTTCACTCCACAAAGCTCCAAATATCCAATAGCCTGCCTACCTTTCCCTATTTCAAATATGTTCTGATATTTCTGTATGTGATCACCCTAAGACCTTGACTCCATTGCCCAATGGCCTTTCCTTGCAGTTTCAGCCAAATATTTCAAAAACCCAAACTCTGAACCTAATAACTAGCCTAAAATCCCAAACAACAAATCTAAATCTAATAGAGAGATCCCTCTCTGAGTTTAGAAGGGCTAGCTTCTAAGCTTAAAAGTGGTTTTATGGTTACCTCTGGGTTTATTTCACAACCTTAAGAAATTACAGAGTGATAGCAGGTTCATTGAATATGTATAAATATTCCCATTTGACCTCATTTAGGTGAAAGAAAATTTTTGAATCGCTGTTTTATTTATGCAAGTTTAATCTCTGAGGTAGATCGAGTCCTATTATCTAAGGAAGATCGAGCTGAGGTTGGCCATGACCCTTATCTCTGTGAGAGATTGAGCTCTACGGAAGATTGAACTGAAGCAGGCCGAGACCTTGATCTCTATGAAAGACCGAACTGAGGTAGACTGAAACCCTAATCTCTATGATAGACCGAGCCCTAAGGCAGACCAAATCTCTGGGCAGATAGACCTCATTTTTCTAAGGCTACTCACTAGAAAATTAACGAGGTTTGACCTAGGTTTTGATGTTAGTTAGGTTGACTTTATTTGGACTATAAGGTTTATATTTCTTGTCGAACTAATAATTTCTCTAAGGAAAAAGTTGTTGGGTTTTCCCCTCGTATGGGTTTTCCCAAGGTAAATTCTTATGTCCCTTTATGTTCCTATTGGAATTTTGTTTTCG
Source organism: Pinus taeda (assembly GCA_000404065.3). Taxonomy (NCBI): domain Eukaryota; kingdom Viridiplantae; phylum Streptophyta; class Pinopsida; order Pinales; family Pinaceae; genus Pinus; species Pinus taeda. Next base: position 11,385 of record APFE030064503.1, read on the forward strand.
TTGTTGAGATCTTATGTGTAATTACTTTATTATGAATGTGCATGCAAGAAAAGATTAATATAAGAAATAATAAGAAGTACATATCAATTTAGAAGACCTATGAAATGTCAACATGTACAAGGAAAAAGGAGGAAAACCATGCTACACTGGAAGAATATATAAGGTATAATTAACTCGCGTCTTATATTAATTAATAATATTTTTACATCTAATATGTTGAGATTTGAAAATGTAGGATTTCAAGTTCTTGTCTTAGATAATAAACATAGTTTACCTTGTATTAGATAGAATTAGATTCATTTAGGACCATTCTCCCCAGGAGTTCCAAATATCCAATTGTCTTGTGATTGCAAGACATACTTAATTGGTGCTTGTAGACCCCAATACTAGACAAGAGGACATAGCCTCAGGAAAGACTAAGTGTGACTCCACAACCCAAGTGGACGAAGGCACTAGTTTAATCCATCTTTTCTAACCATTAAAAGTTTTAAATCATTTTTTTTAATGCAATCTAGGGCTTCAGTTGAATTTATCTCTTATATGTGTGTGTGTGTGTGTGTGAGATCTAGGTGGATATTGGTGGCCACTCACCTATTCCACTTGGACCGCCACCATTGTTTCTTCAGTTTCCTTAATTGCAGCACACTTTACTAATTTTGGCAGTTTTTCGGGTCCTAAACTTTCGAAGACATTTTGAGGCCCTAAACGGTGTTTTTTTGGAAAACAAGCAAACATTACCTTTTAGTTGATGTTTATAGTCAAAATTTATAGTCCTAAGATACATTGATACATATTTCTAACAAGGTATTGTGCGTGTCAAATAAAGATCGTATGCCAAAGTTACGACCCCGAGAGGTTGATGTACCAATTTACCCCAACGGGGCCCATAGTTTTGGTACTTCATCTCCTAGGGTTAGGTTTTTGGATGTTTAGGGTTTTCCATTATTTCTTAATAATGAATAGGCCTTCTATCTTCGTTGTGACACAGTTCAGAGGCATGTAGCCACCACATCTCTTCTTAGAAATAAGCTACCATTGCTGGTGCTAGTTTATTTCCATTTTGTAAGCATATTTCAATTCTTTGATATTAATGAAATGAAATTTTATTTCTACTGCATCTTTGTGTTATGTTTATATATGTATTATATTGCGTTCCTCCATAAGTTTGGATCAATGGTATCAGAGTGGTCTTCTCTTTCTTTGCTTTTCTTTGCATGCCCCCAACGAGGTCAGGGTATAAGGAGTTAGGGCTTGATCTGGTTGAACCTTTGTAAGACTAGCCTCGCAAACCTCGACGACCTCCCATGGCGGAAGAAAGAAAGATGTTCAAGAAGGAGATCCCTTCAAAATATTGCTCGAAGAAACCTTCAAGCAACAGAGGAATGCGATGATGGACAAATTTTCCCAGATGCTTCGGTGGATGCCTGCAGGAGACACATCTTCATTCATACGCTGCTTTGGAGGCACCACTCCCTTCAAGGTACATGTCAACTTATATATTCCCGTATTTGAAGGCCAAATAGATGAAAATGTTTTAGATAGATGGTTAAATATGTTGGAAGGGTATTTTTGGGTTCATGATTTTTCCAATAGGGGAAAGATTATTTTTTCACTCCTCAAAGCCACCCCCCACCTTAAGGACTAGCGGGAAACCTATTGTGAATAGAAGGACGAGAGGGAACCCTCATTGTTTTCAGCCACACCGACTTAGAAGTCTTTTTGAGAAGCCATCAAGGAGCAGTATTACCCTTTTGGGAGCCATGAAGATAAGTACATAAAGTGGACCACACTATGACAAGGAAGGGACCAAGACGTGCTAGAATTCACAAATATTTTTCATACCCTTCGCATGAAGTTGGGTATCAAGGATTCTAAGTGAAATCTGGTACTCAAGTACCACAATTGTCTACACAAATACATCCAAGACGAGATGGAGTTCATAGACATCTCCTCGCTTGGTGTCGCTTACCGGTACGCTATCAAGATCGAGAAGAAGTTTAAACAAAAGAAGTGAGACATTGGATTTGTGAACCTGAAGCACAAGAAAGGCGCCCCAAACTACAGAATAAAGGACAACCAAGGTGGGGTGACCCAGGACAACTCATCTAAGATGTAAGCAAAAGAAACACCATAAATACAAAGAAGGACACATGAAAGTTATGGGAGTTCTGTAAGAGACCCACTCGCATGAAAGTTACGGGAGTTCCGTAAGAGACCCACTCACAACACAAGTGAGTGTTGAGCCAAGAAGTCATTGGTGGCTGAGCTGAAGGCTTCTGAATCTGATGCATGTTCCAACTTTGAGTCAGAACCTGACAAGGGGAATGATAAAGGGAAGCAAATTATTGATGTGGAGCCCAGAACCACTCTTGCCACCACCAAAATCTAGAATATTGAGCTTGAAGATCTAGAGGAGGGGGACCGTCTCTTCCACTCACAAATGTGGGTGAAGGGTTCACCGTTGCAATTCATTTTCGACAGCGAGAGCCAAAAGAACCTCATTTCAGTAGAGGTCATGAAGCAGTTGGGCCTACTGACCACACCACACCTACAGTTGTACACCATTTGGTGGCTTCACCAAGTACGAGATCTCCACATTAGCTAGTAGTGCTGCCTTTCCTATAGCATCAATCCCTTCACAGATGAGGTATTGTGTGATGTTGCTCCTCTTAAAGTTTGTCATGTATCATTAGGCCAACCATACTTGTGGAAGCATCATGTTGTATAGGAGTCGAGGCCTCACACTGCTATTATTTATTTGGGTAATAAGTTATACATGATACAGGAGGTAGCCTCGCCTACCACCATCTCTTTGATCTCTGCTACGCAATACAGTAAGATCATCTCCCAAACTAGGAATTTTTTTTTCTTTATGATTCACCCTTAAAGTAAGGGGAAGATCGTGGCCACATCCATGGCCCCCAGGAAGGATTCCTCTAGGAAGCAGAAGCAGGTGGATAAGGTCATGGAAGAATATAGGGACATCTTCTCCTCACCCATAGGGGTACCCTTGCACTATCAGGTCAATCATTCAATTGATCTAACTCCTCGAGCACCTCTACCTAATGGACTGATATATCATCACTCCATTCTAGAAAATGAAGAGATCAAGCAAAGAATCCAGGAGTTGCTACAAAAAGGGCACATCCTACCAGGTTCCTCACCTTGTGGAAGCCCGATCGTACATGTACAGAAGAAGGATTACACCTGGAGACTCTGTACAGATTATCCAAAACTAAGAAAAATCACTGTTAAGAACAAGTATCCAATCCCACAGATTGATGACCTTTTGGACCAACTCAAGGGGGCCAAGTATTTCAGCAAGATCTATATGAAGTCTGGATATCATCAGGTTCTAATAGAGCCCACAAATGCATAGAAGATCACCTTCAAATCCAAGGAAGGCCTTTTTGAATGGTTGGTTATGCCCTTTAGGTTGACAAATGCCCCTGCTACTCTTATGAGGATAATGGATGACATCTTGTGACCCTTCACCAACTCATTCGTGGTTGTTTCTCTGGATGACATCCTCATCTTCAGAAAGAGTTGGGAAGAACACTTGCAACACATTCAACAGGTCCTTCAAACACTATGACAACACAAAATGTGTGCCAACTTGGAGAAATTCACATTTGGCATGAGTCAGGTCCAATATCTGGGTTACATCATAGATAAGTGAGGCGTGCATGTGGATTTGACTAAGATCTAAGTCATTTGGGATTGGACAGCCCCTACCACTCTAACAGAGCTTCGTATCTTTTTGGGCCTTGCAATTTTTTATAGGACTTTCGTGTTGGTATTCTCCCATATCACTTGGACTTTGAGTCAGATTACCAAGGGCAGAGTAAAAGCAAAGTTTTCTTGGTCAGAGTCCCAACATAAGGCATTTTTTGAGTTGAAGTGTTGCCTTTGCTTTGCATTGTTAGTCACATTACCAGACCTGCAACAACCATTTGAAATTGAGACATACGCCTCCGACTATGCCATTGATGCAATCGTCACCCAACATGGGCATCCATTGGCCTATAATAGTGATACACTTTCTGATACAATTAAGAAGTACCCAACCTATGATAAAGAGATGTAATTGTGCATGCTTGCCGGCAATGGAAGCATTACATTCTGGGAAAGGAGACAATCAACCACACCGATCACTAGCCTCTTCAGTTTCTACATACACAAGGGAAGATTAAAAGTGATCACTATCAAAAGTGGTCCACATATCTGAAACAATTCCACTTGACCATTAAATACAAAAAGGGAAGCACCAATCATGTTGCAGATTGCCTCAACAGACCCCCAGTTGCAACATTGACTACTGTTCTCAACTCTTGTGGCCATGCTACCTCTGGATGACCGTAACTATACAAAAATGATCTATAGTTCGCCTCTAGATACCCTATGCTAGTAGATGTAAATAAAGTTCCTAATTTCCACCTCTAGGATGCATTATTATACTACCTGGGCCAGCTTTGTGTTCCTTCAAGCGAGCGTGCCAAGCTGATTTGGGAGGTGCACTACAGTGTAGGTTTTAACCCTGTACAGAAATTACCTGCATACGAATTCTAAAACACAGAAAATAAACAATGCGAGAGCATAACACATAAAACACATATGCACAGAGATTTTCCCTTGGAAAAACCGGGACTACCAGCTTGATTTTTCATTATATTCATTTCAATGTTACAATACATATTTATACATGCCGAAGAATCCAATACCATGGACTGAAAACCATCGCGTCCAAAACCATGGACCAAAAAACCATAGGTAGGTTCGCCCAACCTAATATAGGGTCCAATTTTTTTTTCCTTGGGCGCTGCCCCAGACCCCGTAGAGGGGGGCTACCCGGCCCCCTCAAACCCCCCAGACAGGGGGGGCTGGTGCCCCCCTGTGACCCCCCCGCTGCGCAATCGACGCAACGAAGGGGGGGCTCCGCCCCCCATCTAACCCACCGGTTCACTACGTGGGCTAGTCGTGAAAATAATATAACACAACCCAACAATCTCCCACATGTTGTTTTCTTTCCACAGGGGGCCACATGACAACTTAGTCATTTTTCCAGCCCTGAAATGCCCATAGTTTCTCTACACCAAGAGAACTTCTCAGAGCTCACAGATTTTTTCAATGCATCTGCAGTATTCTTAAAAGTGTCCACCTTTACCAGCAACACCTTTTTGTCTTCTATCATATCCCTCACAAAGTGATATTGAACATCAATGT
>APFE030064523.1:5721-35879 GCA_000404065.3 Pinus taeda
AGCTTCTAGAAGATTCCATGATCTTCCACCTCGCATTTTTGTCCCTGCCATTTGTCCATTCCCGACCATCACACCCTACAGAGGACCAATTCAGTACGCATCGCACCTTGTACACTGAGAAGGTGATATGCATCGCACCCTCTGCATTGAGCTTTCAGTATGGTCTAGTTTTGACCATTTATGAGCAGTTTTCAGTGGAGAACTTCTAGGAGATGATGTAATCAGCTGACCTTGTTCCTTTAGGCAATGAATCAACAGTTTTAGCAACTTAGGAGCCCTCAGTTTATGGACATTTATGATTGGGGTTGAAGTGCCCAAAAATGTCTATAACAGTATGGAGTCATGTTCTTTCTTGTAGAACATGTTTTTGCAGACAACATTTCAGCATAGAACATATACAAAGGGGGAGCTCGTTCAGAAGGTACTCAAGGGGAGTATGGTAGTCCACCCCTTTTCCCTTGATGTCAAAGGGGGAGAGTGATTGGTTGTTGTTGCCATCAAGTCTAAATAGGAAGATTGTTGGCATTATGATACATATGTTTTACTTGATGGCAACCCACTCATCTCAGATGATAAATTATAGTGCAACAAAGTTCACGCACTTTCATGCAGAGAAACGTTCACGCACTTTCATGCAGAGAAACGTTCACGCACTTTCATGCAGAGAAAAGTTCCTTTCATGTAGAGAAAATTTCACGCACTTTCATGCAGAGAAAAGTTCACACACTTTCGTGCAAAGAAAATTTCATTTCATGCAGAGAAAAGTTCACGCACTTTCATGCACAGAAAAGTTCACACACTTTCATGCAGAGAAAAGCGCACGCACATGGGAAATCTTATTGTTGGTTCATGGTATTAGTCCGACAGTTTTTGATCCTATGGTTTTGGTATGTGGTATTGCATCCAAAAGAATTGAACCCAAGTATTGGGTCCGTGGTATTGTTTCTCAAAGGTTTTGGTCCATGGTTTTGAGTGAGACCTAGCCTATAAAAAGGAAAGGAGATCATTTTGCTAATCACAAGTGTTGAAAATCTTAAGAAGAGCAAGATCTGAATTTCTGATAATCGGTTGGTGAGACATAGTTGAATCAGCGAAGCAGGTGCAGAGGTGCACTAAACAATAGACAGTGCAGGTGTGGAGTTGCACAGACTCATCATGGCAGAAGTGCAGATATCTGCAGGTTTCCTTCGGTGAAGTTGCGGACCTTTCTTGAAATATATTTTAGTTGTCTTTTATCTGTTTCTGTAGAGATCTGGGTTTAAATTGGTGTCTGGTTACTGGTTTTATTTTCTGGTTATTGCATTCTGAGAAGTTATTTGTTTAAAGGAGATTGGGTGATGCACATGTACATGATGTTTTGGATCCAGTTTGAAAATTGATGAAACGTGGTCCCTGGAAGGAAAGAGAAGGTAGTAGCCTTCTGTAGGCCAGCACCTACATACTAGTATTTCAGCTAGTACAAGAGCTAAGGGGGTTGTAGCTCCCTTCTAGAAGAAGCTGGAAAATGAGAGAGGGTTGTAGCTCTCTGCAGGTTGCAGCCTATGTCCTGGTAAAAGACTGCACCAGTACAAAATCATTGTAAGAAGAAGTTTCTAATTGAAAGAATATAGAGACATATTGCAGCAGGTGCTTTTCACCCACATTGGGTTTCCACCTTACATCTTGTGTTCCTTGGCGTGGCTGCCTATTTTGTGTTCTTGCTCAGTATTCTATGGTTCTCACATACAGATTAATGACAAACATCTGAAGAATAAATTAAATTATAATTTTGGAAGGCATATGCAAGTTTCAATTGTCATATTTGAAAATATTTGTATAAATTGATAAGAGTTTAATAATATTGATTCACCCCCCCCCCCTCAGTATTATTTCCAACAGAACTTATGTTTAGTTTAGGGTTTTTTGCCCTAGAAGGCAACCCCTCTCTATGTATGAGGGCATTGTATTGAGGCTGTGTAATAGATGTGTATTCTTCGAGCGAGAAGCAGAGAGGTGAGAGACTGTGAGATAAAATAGAGGATATTACAATGGATCTACTGTAGGTTGTGCCTCTTCATTTTTTTGGATAATAGAAAGGAAGGACTAGTTGTTCGGGGTGGACGTAGCCCAAACTAGGTGAACCATGTATATTTGTGTCTCTCTTGTTTTATGCATTTTCTGTGTTTATATTTCTACAATATTTTATGTGTTCCATTACTTCGTAATAAATAATTTTCTAACAACTGGTATCAGACCCGAAGGTCTATTTGGCTGATAAACTCACAGGAAAGAAGGGTTCCTCATTTGAGTGGGAGAAATGGCGGAGGATGGTAAGTTTAGGGTCGAGTAATTTAATGGCCAAAACTTCTCACTGTGGAAGATGCAGATGGAAGATTATCTATATCAGAAATATCTATATCTACTGTTGGGTGGAAAAACAAAGATTCCGATGGGTATGACAGATGAAGAATGGAACCTTCTCGATAGAAAGGCACTCGGAATAGTACGGTTGTGCCTCACAGTGTCGGTCGCCTTCAACATTTCGAAGGAAACAACGACAGAGGGTTTGATTAAGGCATTGGAGAAACTATATGAAAAACCCTCGGCCTCAAACAAGGAATTTCTCATGAAATGATTATTTAATATGAAGATGTCGGAAGGTGGATCTATTGCAGACCATTTAAATGATTTTAATACTGTTACAAGTCAGTTATGTTCTATAGGGGTAAAATTTGATGATGAAGTTAGAGCCCTGTTATTCTTGTGTTCATTACCAGAAAGTTGGAATGGTTTGGTAGTGTCCATTAGTAACTCTGTTTCTGGATCTAGTACTTTAGAGTTTGATGATGTTGTCATTGCTATCCTTAGCAAGGAAATGTGATGGAAAAGCTCCGGTGAGACATCGGGTAATGCTTTGAGTGCAAAGTCTAGGGGAAGAAAAATGGAAAGAGGAAAGAGCTCAGGATATCACAGTAAATAAAGAAAGGCAGATCCAAGTCCAGATCAGGGATAGTGTGCTAGAAATGCAGAAAGAAAGGACACCTAACGAAAGACTGTAGATCTTGGAAGGGAAAAGAAGGTGATGCACAACAAGAAAACAATCATGAAACAAATGTGACAGGTGAGGTGTTACAAGATGCTTTGATTCTTTCTTTCTTAAATATTATTGATTCTTGGGTGGTAGATTCAGGGGCCTCAGTCCATGCCACACCTGATAAGAAATACTTTCATGACTATGTTCAAGGATATTTTGGACAAGTTTGTTTGGGTGATGATAAACCCTGTAAAATTGTTGAAATGGGTAAGGTTCTTGTAAAACAGCAGAATGGAAACCAATGGCTACTAAAGGAGGTAAGGCATGTTCCAGATCTAAAGAAAATTCTGATTTCAACAGGGCAGTTAGCGGTGAAGGTTATGTGACAACATTCACAGATAAAGATTGGAAGGTAACCAAAGGAGCCCTGGTAATAGCAAAAGGCGAAAAGGTTGGTACATTGTATTTATGTAATGGTATTTCTAACTCTGTTAATGCTTTAACTTCCAAAGGAGCAGATGCAGCATTATGGCATCATAGGCTCGGACACATGAGTGAGAAGGAGATGAAGATTTTTCACTTAATGAATTTGTTGCGGGTTTGAAGAATGTTGATTTGGACTTCTGTGAGAATTGCATTTATGGAAAATAGAAGAGAGTCAGATTTCTCAGAGTTGGGAAAGAAAAGAAGAGCGAAAAATTAGAGCTTGTGCATACAAATGTATGGGGACGTGCTCAGGTATCATCTCTCGATGGCTCTCATTATTATGTTACTTTTATTGGTGATGCAACTAGAAAAAAATGGATTTATTGTATTAAAAATAAATCTGATGTATTTGATACTTTAAAGAAATGGAAAGCTTTGGTTGAGATTGAGATAGGAAAGAAATTGAAATGTCTCAGATCAAACAATGGAGTTGAATATTGCAGCAAAGAGTTTGATAGGTACTATTCAGAGCATGGAATTCACAGAGAGAAGACAGTTCCAAGAACACCACAAGAAAATGGTGTGTCAGAAAGGATGAACAGAACAATCATGGAGCGTGCAAGGTGCATGAGATTGCATGCAGGATTGCCTTTACAGTTTTGGGCAGATGCTGTAGATACTGTTGTTTATCTAATAAACAGAGGGCCTTCAAGTTCCTTGGATGGTGGTGTTCCAGAGGAAGCATGGACAGGTAAAAAGGTAAAGTACTCTATTTTAAAGCCTTTTGGTTGTGAGGCCTTTGTCCATATTGATAAAGAAAATAGAACAAAGCTTGAAGCAAAGTCAAAGAAATGTACCTTTATTGGATATGGTGTTAATGATTTGGTTATTGCTTATATGATTATGAAAATCACGAAATCATTAGGAGCAGAGATGTAATATCAATGAAAAGGTCTTGTATAAGAATTAGTTGCAGGAAAAGAAACGGGAAGAAGAAAACAAGGAATACACAGTTCTTGATGAAATCACTGAAAAGTAAAGGTGCCTGAAAATAATAATAATCAACAACCACAACAGCAGCAACCACCACAACAACAACAGGCACCCCAAACACCTGAAAGTGGTGTTAGAAGATCTACCAGGATAAGTAGACCCCTGAACGATACTCTCCTTCATTATATTATTTATTGTTGACTGATTCCGGTGAACCCGAATGTTATGAAGAAGCAATGTAGGTTGAAAGTAGGAAGAAGTGGGGGGTAGCCATGGAAGAAGAGATGGACTCCTTCATGCATAACCAGACTTGGGATTTAGTCAGGTTGCCTGCAGGAAAAACTACATTGAAGAATAAATGGTTTTACAGGTTGAAGGAAGAAGATGGAGGAAAAAAGAGGTACAAAGCTAGACTTGTGGTGAAGGGGTTTGCACAGAAGAAAGGTATTGATTTTGATGAAATATTTTCTCCTGTTGTTAAAATGACTTCAATCAGAACTATTTTGAGTCTTGTAGCAGCTGAAGATTTGCATCTTGAGCAGTTAGATGTAAAGACAACCTTTCTCCATGGGGATTTGGAGGAAGAGATATATATGCAGCAGCCACAAGGATATGAAGTGAAAGGGAAGGAGAAACTTGTGTGCAGGGTGAAGAAGAGCTTGTATGGCTTAAAACAGGCTCCAAGGCAGTGGTATCTAAAATTTGACAAGTTTATGTCTGAACAAGGTTATACTAGATGTCACTCTGATCATTGTGTTTATCTGAAAAAGCAAAATGATGGAAACTATATTATATTGTTATTGTATGTAGATGACATGCTTGTTGCAGGGTCTAACATGCAGGAAATAAATGTGCTCAAAAGAAAATTGGCAAATTCATTTGCAATGAAGGATTTGGGAGCTGCAAAACAAATCCTTGGTATGAGAATAACTAGAGACAGGAAAAATTGTAAATTAACATTATCTCATAATGATTACATACAAAAGGTGTTGAAAAGATTTAATATTCACAATGCAAAACTAGTTAGTACACCTTTTTCTAACCATTTCAAACTTAGTAAGGAAATGTGCCCAAAGACCCAAGAAGACATGGATTACATGTCTAAAGTTCCATATGCATCAACAATTGGAAGCTTAATGTATGCAATGGTATGCACAAGGCCCGATATTGCACATTCAGTGGGAGTTGTAAGCAGGTACATGAACAATCTAGGAAAGGAACATTGGATGGCAATGAAATGGATTCTGAGATATTTGAAAGGTACCACAAATCAAGCATTATGCTTTGGTGGTTCAAACATTTCTCTACAAGGATATGTTGATGCAGATATGGCAGGTGGCAAAGATAACAGGAGGAGCACTACAGGATATGCATTTACTGTTGGTGGAATAACTGTTAGTTGGGTTTCAAAAATCCAAAGTGTTGTTGCACTTTCAACAACAGAAGTAGAGTATGTTGCTGCTACAGAGGCTAGTAAAGAAATGATTTGGTTACAAAGGTTTATGGGTGAATTAGGTAAGGAGCATGATATGGGCACATTATACAGTGATAGCCAAAGTCCCATTCATCTTGCAAAGAACTTAGCATTTCATTCAAGGACTAAACACATACAACTCAAGTACCATTTCATATGATCAGTGTTGGAAGATGGAGAGTTGAAGCTGGAAAAGATACACACTAGCTAGAATCCTACAGATATATTAACAAAAGTTGTAACCAGGGAGAAACTGAGAATATGCTCAGTTTCAATTGGTCTTCAAGGATGACAATGAAGATGAGAAACAACCAGGTCCAAAGAGGAGCCATTGTCCAGCAAATGAAGCAGCGATGGAGTTGCTATAAACATTCTCCAAGTGGGAGATTGTTGAGTGTGGAGCATGATTGTTTAGAGGTATTCTTTTCAGCCGGATGTATACCCCAGGAAATTTGTACACCCCTCCACGCGGGGGGGTGCCGGGGGAGCTTTCCCCCCCGCGAGGGTTCGGTCCGGGGGCCAGCGGTCCTAAAAAGATGTAAAATTTCCTTGTAAAAATATAGTAATTTAGTCAATCTGCGTCGTTCATTAGGCGGACGATCTCATCGTAGAACTTATGTTTAGTTTAGGTTTTTTTCCCTAGAAGGCAACCCCTCTCTATGTATGAGGGCATTGTACTGAGGCTGTGTAATAGATGTGCATTCTCTGAGCGAGAAGCAGAGAGGTGAGAGACTATGAGATAAATAGAGGATATTACAACGAATCTGTTGTAGGTTGTGCCTCTTCATTTTGCTGGATAATAGAAAGGAAGGACTAGCTATTCGACATGGACATAGCCCAAACTGGGTGAACCACGTATATCTGTGTCTCTCTTGTTTTATGCGTTTTCTATGTTTATATTTCGACAATATTTTATGTGTTCCATTTCTCCGTAATATATAATTTTCTAACAATTTCATATCTAGTAATGTTTGTGTAATAAAATATTGAATGGTGAAATTGGATATTGCAAACGGGCCTTTCGAGTGATCATAACTCCCACATAATTTGTTTCTAAATCTGAAAATAAGTCGCCAAAGGTTTCCACGTAGGCCTATGGTCCATGATATAGATCATTAGTTTGAATTGAACATAGACATGTTCTCATTCAAGATGGATTTCACTTGCACTTGACCTTCTCAACCACATCACATTAAAGTGGTCCTTGTTAGAATTGGTTGTACTATTTATTTCTTGCAAAGACTTGATAACAAATTTTTTAGCCAAAACCAATTTCATAGTAATGATAACCAAACTATAAGGAAGTTTAGCTCCTTTACTTCACACTGTTGTTTTTACCTCACGCTTTCTTTTTTCTTATTTTTCTGAAGATTTATTGTGCTCAGATCATATCTTTCCATCCACATTCCACAACCTTTGAATAAATGGCTTCGGAGGCACCTTATCCTCATATCAGTGTTCTATCTCGCTCAACCAAAAACATATTCTCCCAAACCCTTAAAGTAGTCTAGAAAATTTAATACTTGTTTCACTGATCGAAAAGTTCAAGGATGTAAAAAATCAATTTTAAATGGTATTTCATCCTGTCAACAAAAGTTTTGAAGAAGAACATAGAAAATTTTGCATAGTCCTTCATATGCAACAAAAATAACTATGGAAAATAAACAAAATTAATGCATTACCTTAAACAAATATTGGATTTGACTGAATTATATGTGACTTTATTACATTTCTTGTGTAACTGTAAAATTCACTATAGCCTTGGAGAATCTTTTACATGCTTCAAGGACATGTGGACCTAGTATTTAGGAATTGTTCTCACATTTACAACATTGTATTTGTCAATAGTGGTCTAAGTTGTTATGCTTGGGAAATGTAACAAGTTGATCATAGAAAGGATGAGAAACATATTTAACAAGTGTATGTTACTAGTTTGTAGCATGATTGATGAAATAGATGCAACACTTGATCCTCATCATATGATTGTTGTTGGGAATATGATTAAGTGCCAAGAATATGCTACAAACACATAATTTATATGAATGATAGGTTATTAAATTAAATAAACAAGAAGAAAAAACCAAAAACAGGATTTCAAGTGAATCAAACCATAGAGGATAGAAATTTTGGAATTGAATGGGAACATGTAAAAATATTTAAACACAATTTAGGCTTGTGGGGGTTAGTCAATATCATGGGAGTGAGCCTAGTGCAATGAAACAAAAAACTAGCGAGAGAAAAAAAGAAACCATAGCTTCAGAGATAGAGGTTGGCCAAAGTTATCTTGTGCTAATTATCATCGTCTTCAAGGCAAATGGGTTGCTTGGAACAAAGGCTTTAGAGATAGATGCAGGACAATGTGATTGTTAGGTCCCTATACTACTAGTAATTCCCCCATTACTATTCTCATTGTAGCCCTTATTGTTATTTTTGTGCCCCTATTGTCCCCATATTGTTATTATTGTGCCCCATAGAAGCCCACCATTGTTATTGTTGTCCCCTTATATTATTATTGTTATGTCGGCTTTGATTATATTATGACCCCTTAGACTCCTATATATAGAAAGGAGGTTTTGTAATTTGTATCATCCAATAATTGTTCATTTGTGTAATGTAAAGGAGTTTTCCCCCTCGAAGAGGCTAATTTTTAAGTCTTTGATCTATATTCTCTTCTATTTTGTGAGCTGGTTACATAACATTTCGTATCAGAGCCTTTGGATTCTAGGTTTTCGTTGCTCCAAACATGTCATCACGGAATGTTTGCTATAAATTTCTTTCTATGATGTTTCAGAATCTGAAATTAAAACCCATTTGAGAATAAATCTCGGTGAACCTTAGGTCCAGATTTCAGATTTTTTCTCTCTATATTTTCGGATATAGGATCCAAGGAAGTTAGGGTTTTGTAGGCTCCCAAATTATATCTCAAACAGGTGACCAGAGGAAAATCATCATAACTTTCTCTCTGAGCATCAGATTGAAATCTCATAAAAATATTGCATAAATAGGCCACCTTATAGCTTTCTTTGTATTAGTTTGAGGTCCTAAGGTCGAAACAGTGACATGTGGCACTTCGTACAAGTTTTCTCTACTGAACTAGTCTATAATCACGTCATCATAGGAGATTTGTCATAAATATTCCTTGGAGAATCCAATATTGATCAGACTTACGAGGTTGGAAAGAGGACTGAGAGGGCTACCTTAAGATGCAATTTCAAACCTTGGATATTTGAAATTACATAGATACAATATTCAATATCAATCTCCTACAATGTGAAAACATGTGTGTAGTTTTTTTAAAATTTTGCATAATTTTGGTTTGAAAAAATAGTTTAAAGGAATTCAAAGAGAATAGTGAAGCATTATTATCATTAATTGATTCACCTAAGTTATAAAATCGAAACACCTAGTAAGAAACCCGAAATCTCTAGCATGAATCATGAATAAGAGGAAGAAATGCAACATGATATATCAAAATTACGAGACCAAGCACAACAAAATTCACTCTCACCAAAAGTAACAGAAGCTAAGATGGATGGTTTAAGGGAAGGCATGGAATCTAAGTTGAATGATGTGGAAGTTAAGATGGATGGTATAGAAGAAAAACTTAAAGGCAACATGGAAGATTTGAAGATAGATTTGACAATGTTGCTACAAGAAATGCTTACGAATGGTGAAAGGGTAGTAAAGGAAACTCATGATGAGAAAGGAAGAAATGTTAATCGTTATGTTATAGACTCTAATGTTGGATTGAATACCCACCATGTTCTGAAGATCGATATGAGGAACTTTGATGGCAAGGATCTTGTAACATGGATACTATAGATGGAGAAATATTTCAATCTCCGTAATGTGAAAAACACACAAAAGGTATGCATTGAAACTTTATATTTGGAACCAAATCAGTTTGTATGGTATTGATGACTTTTCTCTTGTAAAAAAATTGTCACTTGAGCAAATTTTATGGAAGAAATGATAGCACATTATGAGGATACAAAAAGAAACACTTTTTTTGCCAATTGATAAATCTCAAACAAAAGGTTCAATTATGGAGCACATTGAGGACTTTCAAAAATTGAATATAAGCGTAAAATATATTCTAGAGGAGCATAGGATTGATGTGTTCATAGGGAATTTAAAAGATACCATCCAACATGAGGTTCGCCTTTGGGAACCACGTTCATTAGATAAGGCATTCGAGTTGCCAAGAAAAATGGAAAGAAAATTATGGCAACAAGGAAGCCTACAACTCACAACTATAAAGATGGATGGGTTATTACCCCTAGCCTTCCACAACCTACAAGGTTGACACCACAAAAATTGGAATAAAAAAGAGCAAAAGGGCTTTGTTATAGTTGTGATAGAAAATAAACTAAAGGTCATAAGTGTGCTGAGAAGAAATTATTTTGCATAGATTGTGAAGAGGAGGAAGAAAAAGAACAAGAAACGTCGAAAGAAGAGGATATACACTAGGAACAAACCCTAGAGAAAGAAGAAATGAATCTGGCCATATCTTGTAATGCACTGGCCAAAATTACCACTCCTAAAACTATCAAGATAGAAGGACATATCAAGAAGAAAAAGGTAATAGTGTTGATTGATTTAGGAACTACCCATAATTTTATTCATTGTAAGATAGCCAAGGAATTGAATTTCTTCCTATATCTAGCACCAGAGCGTCAAGTGATGGTTGCAAGTGGAGGAACCATAAATTGCTCAGAAAAATGCCACAATATGAAGCTATCCATGGGAGAATATGTATTGAATATCCCAATTCTTTCCATTCCAATGGGTGGTGCTCATGTTGTACTAAGAGGCCAATGGCTACAATCCTTGGGTACAATAGCTTTTAATTTTCAAGAAATTCTCATGATTTGTTTTTTTGGAAGGAAATGAAGTTGAATTAAGGGGTATCACAGGGAAACCAGGAAAGATAATCACCTCTAACGGATTGGAAAGTCTTCTAAAGAAAAATGAGGCATAATTTCATAATTATGTTCACTAGAAGTTCCCACTTCTAAATCGTCTATTTCTCCAGATCTCTAAAAATTCTTGGATAATCATTCCAAGGTATTTGAGACTCCTAAAGGCCTCCCACCTATTCATTATCATGATCATGCTATTCATTTGATTCCAGGAAGTTTTCCTCCAAACATCAGGCCTTATAGGTATCCCTATTCCCAAAAGAGTGAAATTGAACATATGGTTGCAGAAATGCTAGAGGCTGGTATAATTCAACCTAGTAAAAGTTATTTCTCTGCCCTAGTAGTATTGGTGCACAAGAAGGATGGGTCATGGTGCATGTGTCTGGATTATAGGGAGCTAAACAAGCTCACTATTAAAGATAAATTTCCCATTCTTATCATTGATGACTTATTGGATGAATTACATGGATCAATTTACTTCATCAAGTTGGATATTCATTCAAGATATCATCAATTGAGAATGAAGACTGAAGACATTCCGAAAACAACATTTATAACTCGTGAGGGTCATTATGAATTTTTTGTCATGCATTTTGGCCTTACCAATGCAACTTCTACATTTCAAGGTTTGATGAATTCCATTTTCAAACCCCCCTAGAAAATTTGTGTTCGTATTTTTTGATGATATACTAATCTACAACAAGTCTTGGAAGGATCATGTTCAATATGTTGACAGGGTGCTCAAACTATTGGAAGAGAAACAATTATATGCAAAAATATCCAAATGCTTCTTTGGAGTACAAGAGGTGGAATATTTAGGGCATATTGTATCTCATGAAGGGGAGAATAACAACACCGCTAACAACATTATTGAAGAAAGATGCATTTTCATGGACTCCAGAATCAACAAAGGCCTTTGAACACCTTAAAGAGGCAATGTTTCAAGCACTAGCCTTAGCTATGCTGTACTTCACAAAAACCTTTATTGTGGAATGTGATGCCTCACGAAATCAAATTGGTGTTGCTTTAATGCAAGAATAAATACCCATTACTTTTGAAATTCGTCCAATAAAAGGAAAGTATTTACACAAAGCTATTTATGAGAAGGAAATATTGGTAATACTACATGCACTTAAGAAATGGTGACCCTACCTAATGGGAAAGACACTTCAAGGTAAAAATGGATCATGATAGTGTTAAATACATTTTAGAACAAATAGTATCTTCAGAAGAGCAACAAAAATGGGTCAAAAACATGTTGGGTTATGAATTTGAAATCATCTTAAAAAAGGGGAAGCAAAATTTTGTGGTAGATGCACTCTCAGGAAAGGATGAGGATGTGGAAGCATTGCTTTGCGCAATTTCTATTATCCAACCAAATTTCATAAATGAAGCAAGGGATGAATGGAAGAATGATGAAGAAATGTGGGCACTCATTCAAAATTTACAACAAGATCCCAGTACATCTAATACATTTAGTTGGAAAAATGATTCGTTATGGTACAAAGAATTATTGTACCTATGTAATAATTCCCAACTCAAACAAAAGATTCTTATGGAATTGCACACCTCTCGCTTGGGAGGGCACTCATGATTTTTAAAAACTGACCACAGGGTTAAGAAGGAATTTTTTTTGGATGGCCTTAAATCAAATCTTCAAAATTTTGTCGCGGAATGTTTGGTTTTCCAACAAAATAAAGTTAAAACAATTAAGACCCTAGGTCTATTACAACCTTTATCCATTCCAAGCCAACATTGGGAGGAGTTTTCAATGGATTTTATCACAAGTTTACCTAAGTCTGAAGGAAAGAGTGTCATCATGGTGGTAGTTGATAGACTTACCAAGCATGCACACTTTTATGCATTATCACATCCATTTAAATATAGTGCAATTTCTATTGTATTTATGGAAGCAATTCAAAAGCTACATGGAAACCGAAAGATTATTGTAAGTGACAGAGATTCCATTATCACTGGAAATTTTTGGACATAATTATTTTCTTGTCTTGGTGCTCAGTTAGCTCATAGCTCATCTTATCATCCTCAATATGATGGGAAAACTAAGATAGTAAACAAATGTTTGGAACGATATCTTCATTGCTTTGTATCTAATAAACAGACACAATGGGTCAAATGGTTGCCTCTAGTTGAATGGTGGTATAACACTTCCTTCCATACTGTAGAAAAAATGACCCCATTTATCGAACTTTATGGATATCATCCATGTCCATCACATCACATTTAAGAGAAAATTTTAAGGTTTAAGCAATGGAAGATCACATCAAGCATCAACAACAAGTTCTCCAACTCTTAAAGGATAATCTCACTTTGGCACAGAATAAAATGAAACAATAAGCAGATCAACATCACGATGAAATAAGTTTTGATGTAGATGACTGGGTATTCCTATGGCTACAACCATATAAAAAAATGCCCCTCAATCAAGTTAAGAAGGATAATAAATTATCACCAAAGTATTATGGTCCATACAAGGTGTTGCAAAATATTGGTACTATGGCATACAAATTGGAGCTTCCTGCAGCTTCCTAAGTGAACCCATTTTCCCATGCTTCATGCTTAAAGAAGGTTATAGGTGACAAAATCCTAATTCAAACAATATTTCAGAACTTGAAGAGGAAGGAAAAATCATATTGAAACCTAGAGTAGTCATAGAAACAAGAACTCGACAACTATGAAATCGATCTATTTCGGAGTATATCATCAAGTGGAAGAACCTACCCTTAAAGATTCCACAAGGGAGGGTGAGAATTTTATACAGAAGCATCCAAAAATACTCAAGCGCTGAGGACAACACTTTTTTGAAGGAGAGGGGCATGTTAGGTCCCTATAATACTAGTGATTCTCCCATTAATATTTTCATTTTGTCCCTTATTGTTATTATTGTGCCCCTATTGTCCACATATTGTTATTATTGTGCCCCATAGAAACACACTGTTGTTATTTTTGTGCCCTTATATTATTATTTTTATGTTGGCTTTGATTATATTATGACCCCTTAGACTCCTATATATAGAAATGAGGTTTTGTTATTTATATCATCCAAGAATTGTTCATTTGTGTAATGTAAAAGAGATTTCCCTCTCGAAGAGGCTGATTTTGAAGTCGTTGATGAATATTTTCCTCTATTTTGTGAGATGGTTACATAATAGTGATCTTGTGCTAATTATAATCATGTTCAAGAGAAATGGGTTGTTGGTAACATTCTCCAGCTTTGTGTCTTCAACATCCCTCGTGTATTAGTTCTTGAAGGTCCTTTTTTGTCTTGGTTCTTTCTTTATATATCATTGGAGTTCTATTTTAACTTTTGGGGTATTCAAACGAATTCCATTCTAGAGGTATGTATATTCATGGAGCCCATATGAGAATGGTGCACTACATTTTGTGTTGGCTCCATCATGTCCAGTCTCTTTGTTGAATTTCCTACTCAACATGATTTTTATTTTTAATCATCATAGCATTTATAATGCCTATTTTTGTCAAGTTTTACTATAGTAGTATAAAATTTTAAGTTCTTCATTGATTTCTTGCATCGCCAAAGAGGAGAGATAAAACATGGGGACTTTTGGTTTGTACTTTGGTTACTCTCAAGTTTAAACAGAAAGTTTTGATGCTATTTTTTAGGGAGTTGAGCATATTAATTGTCTGAAAGTTTTTTCCATGTTATAAAATAGTTATGTTCTACATCTATTGGAAAATTGTTCGTGCTAGCTGAGCCAATGAAACCTACAAGACTTTACCAAGTTTTATAATTTAATTAAAAGTTTTATAATTTAGAATTTGTAAAGTTTCAAGGTCTAACTCTTTGAAGGGCGTTAGCTCAACAGAATAACGCCTTCTTTACAATCAGGTGGTTGGTGGTTTGATTCCATTGTGCCCTTATATTCATAGGGAATGGATGCAAATTTAAATGTAATGTTGGATGAAAAAAGTTATACAAAAATTGGTGTGAAAACAAATGCAAAAGTGGACATAAAAATGACTCAAAATTGAATGTAACATTAGACACAAAATGGGATGTAAAGGTGAACATAACACATGACTTAACATAGGATGCAAATATAGATGCAAATTTGGATGCTTAAAAGGATGTAAAATTGGATCCAAGAAATGGTGTTAAAAATTATGCAAATTGGATGCAGAAAATGATGAAAAATATGGTGCAAATGAAATGTGAAAGAGGGAGGCAAATCAAACATAAAAACAAATGTAAAAAAAGGTCCAAAAAAAGATGAAAAAATGGACACAAAAATGGAAGCAAATTTTGGTGTTTAATCAAATTCAACATATGGTGCAAAGATAGACACCAAATCTAGTGCAAAACTAGATGCAAAAATAGGTGCAAAATTAGAAGCAAAAACTAGTGTAAGAATAGATGCAAAATTTGACATAAGACAAAATGCAAAAACTCACACAAAATTGATGCAAAATAAGGCGCTAAATTGAATGCGAAATATGGTGTAATCTTGATGAAAATGATGACGCAAAATTGGAAGAAAAGAATGACAAAAAATAGGAAGCAAAAAATGATGAAAAGTAGATGCAAAAATGGCACAAAACTAGAAGCAAAACATGTCATAAAATCAAATGCAAATCTTGGTGTAAAATTTGATGCAAAAAGTGATGCATAATCTGGTATAAAAAAGGATGAAAAAATAGACATAAAAATGACACTTTAAAAAATGTACAATAAATCCATATTCAGTGCCAAGTTGCTCATCCGAATTGGAAAAAAAATGCACTAAAATTCGTTGCTAAATCTGACAAAAAAAATAGTACAAAATTAGAAGAAAAACTCGTCTGAAAACCAAATGCAAATATTGGTGCAAAATTGGAAGGAAAACCTATGATAAAGCATGGTGCAAAACTAGATGCAAAATGTAGTGAAAATTAGACGCAAAACATGGTGCAAGATTGGAAGGAAAAATTGTTGTCAAACATGGTGAAAAACTAGATGCAAAAAGTGGTGCAAAATTCGATGCAAAACATGGCGCAAAATTAGGTGAGAAAACTCATGCAAAAAAGGATGCAAAATTTAGTGCAAAAACGGATGAAAAATATGACACAAAAAAGGGACGCTTTAAAAATTGTACAATAAAGCCAGATTTAGTGCCACTCTACTCATCCCAATTAGTAACAAATGCACTAAAATATGGTGCTAAATATGGTGCAAATTGCTTATTTTGGTGTAGTGAATTATGATGCGCTCTTGTTATGTATCCATTCCATGGTTCAAAAGTATATTGGTTATATATTTGAATACATGACCTAATATCTATTGTTGTACTTAGCTAGATAGGGTAGTAAGCCTTCTTGATGATTATTTTATGAAGCTAATGATACAATAAGAAGATACGCATTCATGACCTGTAGGTGTTATGTTTACCAAGTGTTTGCAGAAAAGATCATCATGTATTCACCAAGTTTGGAGTAGGAGTAGAGCCTAGAATTAAGTATAGAAACACACAGACCTTGTTGATAGAGTTCTCAAAGGTTCTGGCTTGATATGGGAAGTTGGCCTGAAGACTCACTGAAAAATATAGAACGAGGCTTTTGGTCACACCCTCTTAACTGTAGAATTTTGGTTTTAGATGCATGGAAGGAAGCTTATGAGTGTGGTTGGATCCTTCTGGCCACATGAACTAACATGCATGAGTGCGGAAAGAAGGCGGAGTGGGTGAAAAAGGTGGTTCTAACTCAGGGAATGGTGACCATTAAAATTTATCTGATGTCTGGGTGATCATGCATCCCTCGAAAATTGCAATAATTTTTAGAATAGTAGACCTCACTTCCATGACTGGAACTTGGATTTCGGGTCATGTATAATAACTACCATCTCATGTTTATTCTAGTGAGCTTGTAAAGGAAGGTAAATATGGGGTGGAGTGTTACAGGAACAATGATGAATATGAGAAGAGACTCTCTAGCATAAAAAATCCAGAGTCTAATGGTTAAGGGAAGGTGTGTGAAAAAGTAAGTCGTTCCATAAGGCCATGATCAATCGTCGATAGAATAGTCATATTTTCTAGTTAGAGTCGAGATAAGGAAACAAACTCTTGTTGCACAGGGAGATGGAGGATGATTTAGTCTCTTACTTCCACAATCTACTAGTGGAGCGAGACTTATATGGAGAGGAATAAATTTATAGGATTACCTCATTCATTCCCAAATTTATTGATGTCAAGAAGAAATCAACATTAATGAAAGATATCTCATATCTAAAGGTCAAGGAGGTAATAGGAGATATGTTGAATAAAAATTCCCCAAAGCTAGATGGATTCACTACATATCTCTTCAATCCATGTTGGCACTTATTAGGAAATGAAATTCAGGCACTAGTTTAAGAGTTGAGGAGACAACACATTTGGTTCAAACTCAATGCCAAATTTTTAACCCTAATCCCCAAGGCCAGAAAATATAATGATCCGACCAAATTCCATCCCATAATGCTTTGTAACTTGATATACAAATTAATTTCCTTGGTCATTGTGTGGAGACTTAATCTATTGTTGCATCACATTAATTCCACAGAGTAGACTGGATTCGTTGAGGGTAGGAAAATTATATATGGAATTGTCAAAAAAATGAAGTGATTCACTATCTTTAGAAACATAGAAAGACAAGTATGATTATTAAACTTGATTTTTCAAATGCATACGATAGGTTAAATTATAAAAACTTGCTTAGGGTGTTGGAAGCATTTGGATTTTTGTTTCAGTGGGTCAAATGGATCAAATCCCTTTGGCCTTGTCTCTACTCCCTTGTTTTCAATTATTTTTAATGGTTCTCCTACGAGTACCTTTTGTGGATCATAGGGTTTGAGACAAGGGGTTAATTTATCCCCATTCCTTTTCATCCTTGTGGAAGAGGGGTTTGGAAGGTACATTAAAGCAACAACTAATCAAAGGGAAATTAAAGGGATTCAATTATTGGGGAAAGATATCTCGATCACACATCAACAATTTATTGATGACGGCAATATCATTTTCAATGAACCTTCTTTCCAAGAAGCTCGGCGTTATTCTCTCATCTTGTCAGAATTTCAGGATGGGCCATGTATCCAAATAAACGGGGACAAATCTCACATCTTTTTATTCCACACATGAAAAAGAGTACAGGTTCACCTGGCTTGGACCATGGGTGTTTAGATTGGCATCCTTCTGGAAAAATATTTGGGAATTATGCTAGTATCAAACTCTTTAAAGGTAACTTGTTGGTAGGATATGTTGGATCACATTAAAAAGACACTAGCCATCTAGACATTTCATTCATTGAATCTATCAAGCCAGCTTACTCTATTGAAATCATCCTCCATGCTATTTTAGTGTATCATTTCTCAATTCTACCTGTGTAGAAAATGGTGTACAAAGATATTTTTTCTAGCTTTACTAAATTCTTATATAAGGGAGCAAACCCTAGGACGAAATGGGCATTAATGACATAGGCTAAAAAAATTCTACCTAAAATGGGAGGAGGTTTAGGGGTGCGAGATCCTAAAACACACAATAAAGTGTTGTGAGTGAAACTATGGTGGAGATGGTTGCAAGGGGGATCGGAGTTATGGAAGAAACATTTGTACCGTAAATATTTCCTAGATAATTCACAAGAAGAGAATACTAGAAAGCAATTCTTCACCTTGGGATCATCAATATGGAACCTAGTACAGGAGAATATGCCTCTCATCTAGGAACATATTTTAAGGGAGATACGTAATGGTCAATCAACAAGGTTTTGAAATGAACCATGGAAATAGTTCCCCAGATTAGATAATAGAGATGAACTAAGGGAGATAATAGACTTTAGAACCACTCAAGGCACCAATAAGGTGGAAGATTTATGTACAGATCATTCGCCTGAATATAAATGGTGTGAATGGAAATCATGAGTACATTGGCCCCATGACCAATCAATTCAAGCACAGTCATTGTTATCTCCAAGTTTGCAGGAAAGGAAAATACAAATAACACAAGATCTTGATAGGTTAAGATGGGGGTATAAAGCTAAAGGAATGTCCACCATAAAAGAAGCGTATAGAATCATGCTTGTTCATCAATAAGCTCATCAAGATCCACTACATTAGTGTATATGGATAGGGAAATTATGGCCAAAGGTAGTTTGTTTCCTGTGGCTAATAGGAAGGCACAAATTATTAACATGAGATCTCAATGAGAAGAAAGGTTTTATTGGACCCTCATATTGCCCTCTTTGTAGTCTTTAGGAGGGATCCATGGAACACTTATTAAACTCACGTACTTTCATTTGGGACTTGTGCAACAAATTCCTTCGTCTCTTCAGACATCTAGATCACTCTCCAAATAACCTCAGTGATACCTTGGAAACATGGTGCATGTCTCTTTCTAAGAGCCCCGTAGCGAATAGAGCTTGGGTCCCGATTTCAAGTTTCCTTTTATGGAATGTATGGAAAGAACACAATCATACTATCTTCAAATATCAGAAGCCATCCATATATCATGTGTGGAAAATCACTAAGGAAAAGTTGAAAGAGACCATTCTCTCGGAATCATGGAATACTGATGAATGGAAAGTGGATCAGTTAGAGGAGAAAATCTTTAAAGATTTACAAATCTATTAGGAGATGGTGATCCAAAGGAAGATACGGTGCCCTCTACAAACAACAACTTCCACCGTATGTTATACCCTACCTTTGTTGGGGACCATAAAGCTAAAGTTTTATGGGGCATATACAGGTAATTGTTGGGGAAATTATATGAATGATATATCACCCCAAATTAAATCATCAACCAGGGAATCATAATAAATAGAGATGATACACTACGTGTGCTAGCAATAGGTAATATATCTAAGTGTCAAGTATAGTGGAAAAGATAGTAACTTAAATCATACCAATCTTAATTTTCAAAATTTACAAGAATCCAATAATAATTCACACACTTTCACGCATTAACTATTTTATTTTCTACTAGTACCAAAAATCATTTAGTACAGGTACATGAAACTATTTAGTATAGGTACAGGGAAATGTGTACTATAATACTAAATCGGGAATTCTGTTTGCTATCTGAAATGAAACAATCCAATGAATATATGAATAAGGGTATGCTCTCTACTATTACTGTTTAATCTACACAACATTCAAATTTGCTAACATTCACAACTCTATCTCATCAATTAAGCAACCTCTTTCTTATGAAAAATAAATCTAAGACATATGAATTCCACACATAGCTAAAAAATTGAAATGTTAGCAATCTTCAAAGCTCACACATCTATGCCTATCTAGTCACTCTTGCAGTATTGGATCAATCCTTCAACCTACGATCTCAAACCACGCATAGCTAGACCCATGATAAACAATTAATTTTCTACGAGAATGAGTAAGGAAATTTTCTCCAAAACAAAGTAAGTAATTGATTAAATTTCTATAGAAATTAAAGACAACTATAACTTAGAGCACATGATTTACGAATGAAATGCTAACTACAAAATAAAAAATAAATAATCTCACCAGGATGATGTTGGTGGGCCCTTTCCAAGACCAACCAATGGCTTATAAGAACTTACAGACTACTAAGATAAAATACACAATATCATAACAACCATATTTGCATTTGTCTTCAAAAATTGAAATTACAAACTATTCTTGAAAATATTTAACAACAAAAATAAGGATTACATACACATACACAACATGAACTCTCTTTTTCTATTACTCAATCAACTATCCATTTGATGATCCTCTTCACCATCTTCAGGCCCTATTTAAATAGAGAAATAGCCAGAGATGCAAAGAGATTGAATGCATATATTTGAGAAGGTTTTCTTGGTCTTTACATCCATGATTTCATAAAAACAAAAATATATCATTACAATCTTAACATATCACTTAAAATATATAAGAATCTGTCTTAGTAAAAAAACCCCATGCTTAATTTGATTAGTGCGGGTACGAGATATCCAATGGTCATGGTAATAGAATGTTTCAGTACTTTGTTACAGGTATCAGACGAGCGATTTACGGTGCAGGTACCATAAGTGATATGTGGTGTAGGAACCAAACATTGAATGAGTGCAGATATTGGACAACTATTGCGTGGCATAGGACTACTGCCAGCTAGATTTTTTGATGGAGGTTGGTCATCACTGAGATCCTTGTCTAATAAAATTCATCGTAGTCCAATTAGATACTTAGAGCAACAAAATAATTATTCCAGATACTAAGAAGTCATAAAACTATGATTAAAAAGAATTGATACCTCATGTACACTAGAAGGTCAACAAAGCATAACTCAAGGTGTCCTAAGAGGAATAATTATGGATTTCCAAGGAAAAAATAGGTGTAAGGGAGGAAAAATTGGATGACTTCAGGCACAAAAAATTAGGCTCAAGAGTAATACAGTCTTGCTAGTTATGGGGGCATTTTTTTGGATGAACAAGGGAACATTCAGAAATTATATGTAGGATGTTGTGGTGATACAAACAACAATGTAGTTGAATTTATGGCCTTGGAAAGAAGGCTCAAAATCATAAGGGAGGATGGATTCTCAAAGATCCAAATCAACAATTGTTGGAAATAATACTGAGAGGGAGGGGTGAATCAGGACTAGAAAATCAATAACTTTTTCATTTCCATAATCATATTCGTATACGCTACTTTGGTTAAGGGAACCCACGTGTACATGCAACTGTGTTTAATGCAACTAGCATATATCCAGTAAACTTATGATTTAGTTAATTCATCATATGTTGATCTTTAATCAGTGCATAAAAAATTCATTAACCATATAAACAGTAACCAGGTGTAGTAAAAACATAATGGATCATCACCCATAAGAAACACACATGAACATCATGATATAATGTGGAAACCCAATGCGGGAAAAAAACCACCTGCTGTTGTCTTCCTTTTAATATAAGAAAAACCTGTTTACAATCTTGTACTGGTGTAGACTCATACCAGTATGCAGGCACCCACCTGCAGAAGGCTACAACCTTCTCTGATTCTTCATATACCACTGGAAGGGAGCTACAACCCCATGGCTTTTGTACTAGTTGATATATTTACTAGTACATAGGAGTCGACCTACAGAAGGCTACAACCCTCTCTCGTTTTCCAGCTGCTACTTGAAGGGAGCTCCAACCCCCTAGCTCTTGTACTGGCCGATATGTTTAGCAATACGTAGGCATCAACTTATTGAAGGCTTCAACCTTCACTCTTCCCCCAAGGACCATGTTTCATAAATTTTCAGACTGGATACACCTGGATCAAAACACCATAATATGAAGGCCAGATTTCATCCAATTTTCATACTGGACCCATCAACAACATTCAAGCTCAAAATCAATCACCACTGCAACACAACTATTGCATTAACCAATCAATCTTTGAATCACCCACAACTGAATCACTGGAGACCAGTTGATGAGCCCCAAAAATGGATAATTATATGGGCTCACTCAACCCACTAATTCAACTTAATACACCATTCTCATTAGTTTATTACATGTTTTTTATTATATTTATGCTAATAGAGTGAATTGGGTTAGTCATTATGCCAACAAGTCTAATGTGTGCTTTGTGTAGTCTTTTTGGTCAATATGGAGACAAAATCAAAGGTTTAAATGAGCACTTGGCAGCCAAATTCGTGGAGAGGATTTTTAGGAAGGTGTCCCCTTCATTTATGGGCCCTTACCTCGAATTCTCCACCATCAGCTCAGAGTTCAAAGGCCACCACATCAATTATCACAAGGGCAGCCAAGCAAGTCAAGAAGGACTGCTGTTAACTACAAGTTTTGGCTGACGAGTCCCTAAAGTTTAGGAGGACTGTTGGGGTCCTCAATTTGTATAAATAAGAAGGCTTAGGGCCTCATTTTGGTTGGCCAGTAGTTAGTCACTTTGTAGGTAGAAGTTAGCTAGTTTTTAGTTTGATTTTAGCCAGTAGATTAGCTTTGCATTTCAGCGCCTTTTCAAGCTTTCACTTGTGGACAGTTTTTGATGTAACTCTTATTTTCTTACTCAATAAAGATGAATCCAGCTTTTCACTAGCTCTAAATCTCTCTTAGGAGGTTGTAGCTCTTGGGTTTGGGCCCATCTCAAGTGCCCAGTACCTCCTTTGTTTACTTTCATGTGTCTTTGTTGCATTCTTAGAATAAAATCTGCTATTTAGATTTAAATCGTGTTTTGTTATTTAGGTTTCTTTTTATGGTTAAAGTACATTTTCATGTTCATATCTACTTGATAGGTTAATAACAGAGAATAACTTCAGAAAAAGGCCATCAAGGACCTCTGGTCTCACCTCTCCCTCAGTGGGATCGTGAGCTGGGACAAAGGTGACATTGCTGCCAACAAAAACACAGTCTTTGCTTCGCCATGCAATCATTAGTGTTTGATTTTTACTTGTAGAAGTTGGTTACATGTTCAGATCTATGAAATGTTTCATTACATAGTTGATATATATGGTTCTCTTTCAAATAGAGTTGTTGTTCATTCACTTCATTGTTAGCTAGATTAGATTAGCTAGGACTTTGATTACTTGCAAGTCTTTATTGGTTCAGTTGAAAGTGCACAGTGCAGAGCATCTCTACCACTCTTTCATCCACCCAAGCTTCATTAGAGCCATCTGTTCCATCTCCTAACTACATTCCTCGTCTCACATTTGTCCTCTTGCCCACGTAACCCTACCTTTTTGTGCAACCATTGTTTCTGCCTTTTTTGAGCTAATTCGGTCATCTATACCTTCTCACCACTCCATCCACCAGTCCCTGGGCCACTTCAAACCCCTATCTTACCTCCATATCCATTCCTACATCTTCCCTCACTCATCCATCCTCCAAAACCCCATTTCTAAACATCTTGTAGAAATTTTTGAACATCCTGTAGAAATCTCTTAACATCTTGTAGAACCCCTGCAAACTTCTTGTAGAAGCTCACAAATGAGGTTTCTTGATAGCCAAACCTTGTGAAACTCTTTGGAAGGGTGTTAGGGACTCCTTAGACCATCTCTGAACCTTCCTGACCTCTTCCAAGCATTCCTCCTCATTTATCCACTCTTGCACAGTCAAGAACAGTGAAAGCATATGCATGATGAAACTGACGACTTAATCAAAAATACAAAAAGATGTTTTCTTCAGATAGAGGTAGTCTAGACACATGTATTTTACCTTCATAGAAGTAATGGCATCTCTTTCAGTAGTTTGCATTCTCTTCTTTGTGTCAGTAGGACTAGCTGGTAGAATTAGGGTTTTCTAGGGTTTGCGTTTTGTTTTGCCTTTCAGTTTCTTTCCGCAAGTAGATTAGCTTCCTTTGAGTTAGCTTTCATCCATTAGTGAAAAAGCTTCTTCTAAGAGCTCATAGAAGTTGGCTTAAGCTCCCAGTAGACTTGTGCCAGCTAACCAAGTGAAAGTTGCGGCAAGAGCTAGTACTTGTGCATACAGCACCGTCGCTTCCAAGTTTGTTACAACCTACCGGGTTGATAAAATTAAAGAAGGGAGTTCCAGGAGTTACAACATTATTGCTGCAATACTAGATCCCACCATCTTCTTGGTGCCGTTGCCGGGGAAGCGTCAGAGTATTGGGGATTGTTGCTTTTCTTCTATTTTCTACTACAACCTTCTGATAAGTAGTTTATTTCATTTCCATTCTGCAATTTCATTTCCACAAAAGTAGAGTAGACATTTCCTGCTTTCATAGATTAGGATTTCAATTCTGCAATTTCAATTCTGCAAGCGTAGAATAGCATTTCAATTCCGCATTTTCTATTCTGCAAATGTAGCTTAGCATTTCATTCCTGCAATTTCATTTGAGCAAAATTGATTAGTCCTTTCCTGTTTTCATTTCAATTCCGCATTTTCATTTCAGCAAGATAGTTAGTTGCAGTTCAATCTATTTTAGTTTTGCAGGTACAAGCAGAAAAAAGCAAAAATCAACCAAAAATATTTTCTCTCGTGCCTTATAGGAGTAGAGATAAGTTAGAAAAATGATTGCACAACACCCCCACTGTTTCACACGGCCAACCTTCTCTCTTCTTCGATGGTTGTGATTAAAGAACCCTTAGGTGGAAAACAAGAGATATTTGAAGAACCTCCAGGGGAGAAGAAGAAGGAAACATTCCTCTGGAGAAAATGGCTACAAACAGAAATGTTTGGAGCAGTACCTTATCCAAAAATGAATTTGCGAATCAGATGGAAGATTTCAAGAGCGATATGAGGCAATTTCTTGCCATGCAACTGGATACCTTAC
Organism: Pinus taeda; assembly: GCA_000404065.3. NCBI lineage: Eukaryota > Viridiplantae > Streptophyta > Pinopsida > Pinales > Pinaceae > Pinus > Pinus taeda. The sequence continues at coordinate 30,786 of APFE030064523.1, forward strand.
AGATCCAAAAGAAGCAAGAGGAAGCCAAGAGGGCTTTAGTCATCTTTTGTCCTAGGTGCACTAGAACGCATCCTAGGAACGAATGTCCATTGTACTCCATAGAAGTGTGTTTTTTCTATGAAGAATACCATCCTACAGATTAGTGCCCTACCTCGCCTGGAATCAAAGCTGCATATCAAAGGGCCAAAAAAGTCACTGAACCACTCTATTTCATGAACCAAAGGAGATCACATGGACCCATACCTTACCAGCAGGAACTGCAAGGGACATCTGAGGCCTATTACGACCCCTATCAAGCCACTTTCATGCCTTCTTGGGGCCCCCTTGCTCATCCTTCCTAGTTCACACCTCCTCCTTGTTCCTTCACAGATCCATATTATGCCCAACCAACTGCTCATTCGTTTCACTCTTATGCTCAGCCACAGCCTCAGTGGAATACACCTCATCAGGGGTGGAGGCCCCAGTAGAACACTCCTCTCGCTCATTTTCCTCCACCGCCTGCTCATCCACAACCATCGCCTCCTGCTCCACCAAGGCAACCCCAAATGCCTGCCAAACTACAACCCCATCCACATCCATCTCAAACATACACCCCCACTCAACTACCCATACCACCATTCCCAAAACCATAAAATGGAGTAGCTAAATCCAATTGCAAAGCTAAGGCACAACATGTCCAAATGACTCCTCTTGAGCTCAATGATCTTCACCAAAGCTCAGGAAAAGTGTTGCAAAACAGAGATTATATTGACAACATTGAAGGACCAAAGGCAAAAGAAGATTCAAAAGAAAAGATCAAAGAACCATGGGTTACACTTGATGAAGGGAAGAGATTAGAATCAGAGATTGAGAAATTTCTCTCATGGTTACCATCAAATCCTCCATGTATTCAAGAGAAAGATCAGCAAAAAGAGGAAGATGAGAAAGTCATGGTAGAAGGTGACATGGAACATGATCCAGATCAGCAAAAGGACCAAGGATATCAGAGCTACATTGAGATATGATTTCAGACAGTCACTAAGTTGCAGCAGTACTCTCTTCCTCAACTATGTTTGATCCCTTCAAAGTCAGATCATTTGGTCTCCGAAGCCAAGATAGTTGTCAAAGCATGCATTTCAAGCCTCCACATCATTTTGTCTCTAATGTCGATGTGCACATGGCTCCATTGGAAGTATTCTTATACTTGAGAACGATTTTGTTTTTCAAGTAGGGTAGGGTAGAAAAAAAAAAGGGAAAAAAGAAAAAAAATGAATAAAATGGAAACAAGAGGAAAAATATAAGGTGAAAACCTCCTAGGAGGCACCTTAGATTGGCTCATTGATTGAAAACCTCTCTGAGGTGGTCAATGGGTTGGAAAAAAAAAGGGAAAAGAGAAAAAAAAGATCCTTGGGTGAAAACCTCCCTTGGAGGTGCCTAGGGCAGGAAATTAGGGTGAAAACCTCTATGAGGCGCCCTAGTTGTTTTCAGAAAAAAGAGAAAAAATAAGAAAAGAGAAAAGAAAAAGTAAATCTAATTTCCATTGAACAAAGGCAGAGGAAGTTTTGAGCCTTCTACAGGAAGCTACAAGCATTTCTACAGGAAATTCTGTATTTCTACAGGAAACATCCTGTAGAACCTTCCGGCGAGCCATATTCAATTTTGGAAGGGAATCTAAAGCTTGGAATCTATTGGTTAGGCCTGCAAGCATCCATGTTTCCATTCCTCACCCTTTTCCATCATATTTTCCACCTCATTGTGCTTCTTTTATGAAAAATATGTTTTCTAGAAGAAGTTCTATGTCTTCTACAGGAAGCTTACAAAAAAGCCAAATTGATATCCAAAGAGGACCCAAAGGCTGGGAATATTTCCATGAAGCCGGCACACATCCATGTTTCCATACCTCACCTTTCTCCACCATTTTTTCCACCTCATTGTGATTCTTTTATGAAAACTATGTTTTCTACAGGAAGTTCCTGTAGAAATTACAAGAAGCTAAAAATGGATTGCAAAAAGGTAGTTTGGCAAACATGATAGCTTCCTCAAGGGTTCAGAAGTCCTCCTACAATTTTTAGACTCCTCCTCCATCATCTCCATGCCTGCATCACAGCCCAACCTCAGTTTTTCTTTCCATGCAAAAACTTGCAAAATGCTTTGAAGAAAAAAATACATAGAACAAAATTTGTTTTTTCCATAACTTGAAAACCATGCATCCATTTACAAAACCATTTTATAGGGAGTTGTACAGGGATGATGGCAACATGCCTGAGCAATTTCAGCCAATTCTAGTGCACGGTTTCCAAGAAATTAGCCTCCATCGCCTTCAGCCATTTTTGCATTTTCTCCATATCCGTGCATCCGTTTTAAAACCTGTTTCATGGGGAGGTGCATATGGGTGATAGTAACCTACCCAAGCAGTTTCAGCTAATTCTGATGCACGGTTTCCAAGAAATTGATCTCTGTAATCTTCATCCATTTCACATTTTTCTTGAAATCTATGCATCCATTGATCGCAATTTTTCTATGGGAGGTGAATAATGATGATAGGAACATGCTCAGCAAGTTTTAGATTGATCTGGCCTGTCGTTAGGGAGCAATGGCGAAAACAAATTTTTGTCCTGTGAAAATTCAACAGCAGCAGCTTGAGGGTGCAGATCTGAATGTGGAAGCCAACTCCTGCAGTGTGGATCCGACCAGAGGATACCTGCACAAGGAAAAAAACCACGAATCAGCCACCAATCCATCATACAACCACAGAAACCATTGCATGCAGCAAATGAAAGACCATAACACCTCACAGCAGCCATTCGACTTCTAGGTATGTGACTGAAACTTGTTCCTCTATTGCATAAATCTAATTTTAAAACTACATGAACGAATGCAATGGTGGGATTAAGCCGATAGTTCCTTGTTCAATTCTCTAGCAATCAGCCAGGAATCATGCAGCGTATGTGTTAGACAACTCACGTGGAATTAAAAAGAAACAGGGAGTGTTAGTCGTTTGAACTCCAGTGCAACTAATCAAGAAGAAAACATGCAGTTAATAAATAGAACTATAGTCTGCATGTGGCCACGTACACCTGGTCACTTCACTCCCTCACCAAGAATCACGCTGCAATGTAAAATGCTCGGCTGAAACTCACACCACCTACTGTTCATTTGCACTTGACTGAAGTATGCATCCTCCACTTCCACAAAATGATGAACTAGTCGTCCTTTACTGGTTTCTACCTGTTTTCGAAATTATCCCGCGTATCAAGCTTGCTCAAAGGCGCAGTGTTGCTCTACAGGCATTTCTATAGGAAGTCTTCTACAGGAAACACAGAAAACAACCATGTAGAAAGAAAACCTGGGATTTTCAGCGAATTTCAAGCTACAAACGAGGTAGGATCAGGGAAACTTCATTGTGCATGATTTGTTGGTGCAAAATAGTGAATTGAACATGGAATTAAATTTTAAAAATGAGAGGAAAAGTCTGCCTGCACATTGAAAAAAGGTGAAAAGTCTGCTTGCATATTTTCTGAGTTCTACACAGTTCTTTTTTTTTTCCTCTGCATTCGAAGTCTCGCTTCTTCTTTCTCACCTTCTTCTGAAAAGAGAGATGCAACCATAGGAACTAAGCTTGTCCGTAAAGAATTTGATTTTTATATGGTTGGGGATAAACGTTAGGCTTTGCACTCTGTCTGTAAGAGCCTAATTCCCTTTTGACAGTCAAGTTTTAGGCAGCAACAACATTGTCACCAGGGAATTGATACAAAGTGACCTATAAACACCTAAGGGGTACTGTATTCAACGTTATGGGGAGGAAACTATACACAAAATTCCCTTTATGATCAGAGCACAAGCCAAAACAGAGCATTTTTCACCATGCCAGAGGGATTCATAATTCATCATTATCCATGGTTATCATGTGAACTTCCACTTCATCCAGCAGTGAAGACAGGGAACACATTGAGGCAAAAGAGAAAGCCAAGGGTAAGGAAACCCAGGAAAGACCACCACAGAAAGAGCAAGAAGATAAACAAGAGAAAGGCCAAGCTGCCAAGCCCAAAGCTGTGGGTGGAATAAAGGCACAGACGCCAAGGGAGAAATGGTTGCAAACCCAGGCAGAGAAGACTGAAAGGATGCAAACAACACCCAAGGAAACCATAGCACAAGTCAAAGAGAAGGCACCCCCAGCCAAGCAAGCCAAATCAGGGAAAATTGGTTCTACAGGAAGCCAACAGATTGTTTCTACAAGAAGCTAGAAAACTGCTTCTACAGGAAGCCAGAAAACGGCCACTACAGGACTTTCTACAAGAAGTTTGGGGAAAGGGCAGCAGAAGGAGAAATTGGCCGAGATTTTAGCTAGGGAGGTAGCAGCTGTGTTGGCCACCCTAAGCACATCCCCCAAGCAGAAGGAGAAGCGAAAGAGGGAGCTTCCACTATATTTTAAGGCAAGAAGGAGCATGCAGATAAGAACTGGCAGACCCCAACCACAGTCAAAAGACCCAATCACAATTTTAGACACCTCAGCTACACAAAAGGAGAGGTCCCCCTCAAAGCAATCCATCACCTATGAATGGGGAAGGCCGTAGACATCCACCTGGAGATAAAGAATGAAAATTTTGGACACAAAGATATTTCTACAGGAAGCTGAGACAATTCTACAGGAAGCTAAGAATTCTCTACAAGAAACTCGGGCTAAGCTAAGAGAGACCAAGAAATTGGAGGAAAAGGTGGCCAAACAATCACAAGAATAAGGAAAGACAAGGAAACATCTTATGAACAACAAAGAGAGGACAAAGTTGTAGGCTAAGGCTGAGGCTTTAAAAAAAACTCCTACAAGAAAAGGAGCACAGGCAGTGGAAAGAAGTAGAGAGAAAAGCATGGTTTCATGACCAAGAAGAGGACATCACTTCACAAGCTTGGCATGATAGGGAGGCCACTAGGGCCATCAAAGATGGAGAGATAGATTAGTTGCTCAGAGGATGAGCAACACTTTCAGTAGGGGGTGATGATGAGCCCCAAATGGATAATTATATGGGCTCATTCAACCTACAAATTTGACTTAATCCACCATTCTCATTAGTTTATTGCATTTTTTTTATTATATTTATGCTAATAGAGTGAATTGGG
>APFE030064523.1:36918-47261 GCA_000404065.3 Pinus taeda
GACAAAATCAAAGGTTTAAATGAGCACTTGGCAGCCAAATTCATGGAGAGGATTTTTAGGAAGGTGTCCCCTTCATTTATGGGCCCTTACCTTGAATTCTCCACAATCAGCTCGGAGTTCAAAGGCCACCACATCAATTATCACAAGGGCAGCCAAGCAAGTCAAGAAGGACTGTTGTTAACTACAAGTTTTGGCAGCCAAGTCCCTAAAGTTTAGGAGGACTGTTGGGGTCCTCAATTTGTATAAATAAGAAGGCTTCGGGCCTCATTTTAGTTAGCCAGTAGTTAGTCACTTTGTACGTAGAAGTTAGCTAGTTTGTAGTTCGATTTTAGTCAGTAGATTAGCTTTGCATTTCAACGCCTTTTCAAGCTTTCCCTTGTGGACAGTTTTTTATGTAACTCTTATTTTCTTACTCAATAAAGATGAATCCAGCTTTGCACTAGCTCTAAATCTCTCTTAGGAGGCTGTAGCTCTTGGGGTTGGGCCCATCTCAAGTGCCCAGTACCTCCTTTGTTTACTTTCATGTGTCTTTGCTGCATTCTTAGAATAAAATCTGATATTTAGATTTAAATCGTGTTTTGTTATTTAGGTTGCTTTTTATGGTTAAAGTAGATTTTCATGTTTAGATCTACTTGATAGGTTAATAACAAAGAATAACTTTAGAAAAAGGCCATCAAGGACCTCTGATCTCACCTCTCCCTCAGTGGGATCGTGAGCTGGGACAAAGGTGACATTGTTGCCAACAAAAAAACAGTCTTTGCTTCGCCATGCAATCATTAGTGTTCGATTTTTACTTGCAGAAGTTGGTTACATGTTGAGATCTATGAAATGTTTCATTACATAGTTGATATATATGGTTCTCTTTCAAATATAACTATTGTTCATTCACTTCATTGTTAGCTAGATTAGATTAGCTAGGACTTTGATTACTTGCAAGTCTTCATTGGTTCAGTTGAAAGTGCACAATGCAGAGCATCTCTACCACTCTTTCATCCACCCAAGCTTCATTAGAGCCATCTGTTCCATCTCCTAACTACGTTCCTCATCTCACATTTGTCCTCTTGCCCACGTAACCCTACCCATTTGTGCAACCATTGTTTCAGCCTTCTTTGAGCTAATTCGACCATCTATACCTTCTCACCACTCCATCCACCAGTCCCTGGGCCACTTCAGACCCCTATCCTACCTCCATATCCATTCCTGCATCTTCCCTCACTCATCCATCCTCAAAAATCTCATTTCTAAACATCCTGTAGAAATTTTTGAACATCCTGTAGAAATCTCTTAACACCCTGTAGAACCCCTGCAGACTTCCTGTAGAAGCTCATAAATGAGGTTTCTTGATAGCCAAACCTTGTGAAACTCTCTGGAAGGGTGTTAGGGACTCCTTAGACCCTCTTTGAACCTTCCCGACCTCTTCCAAGCATTCCTCCTCATTTATCCACTCCTACACAGTCAAGAAAAGTGAAGGCATATGCATGATGAAACTGACGACTTAATCAAAAATACAAAAAGATGTTTTCTTCAGATAGAGGTAGTCTAGACACATGTATTTTACCTTCATAGAAGTAATGGCATCTCTTTCAGTAGTTCGTATTCTCTTCTTTACGTTAGTAGGACTAGCTGGTAGAATTAGGTTTTGCTAGGGTTTGCATTTCTTTTTGGCTTTCAGTTTCTTTCCGCAAGTAGATTAGCTTCCTTTGAGTTAACTTTCATCCATCAGTGAAAAAGCTTCTTCTAAGAGCTCATAGAATTTGGCTTAAGCTCCTAGCGGACTTGTGCCAGCTAACCAAGTGACAGCTGCGGCAAGAGCTAGTACTTATGCATACAGCACCGTCGCTTCCAAGTTTGTTACGAACTACCGGGTTGATAAAATTAAAGAAGGGAGTTGCATCATTATTGTTGCAATACTCGACCCCACCCCCAGTCATCAAAACACAGTCACCAAAATATAGAGTAGAACCCAGAACTCTACAACAACCACTAGAACCAACAACAACCACAAACGGCAAATCTCATACTGTATACGCTACTCTGATGAACCAATCCAGCATGTATACATGCTTTTACCAAAGCCAACCCACTTATAGATCAGCAAATATTTACTCATAACATTGTAGCTATTCCAGACATCAGACATACCCAGATCATAACATTTATAGAATAAAATATGTGTCAGTAATTCAGATCTAGTCTATCCATGATCAAACCACATAATGATAATACATTGCAGGCCTTAAGATCTCGATCCATAATTCATCATAATCCACATAGGTGCATCCTTATTTCAGATCAAGCAAAGAATTGCAAACCCATAACCTACATACTGGATCTCTCACTTCATCAAATATTCATTCCTTGCACACATGGCCTAATGATCTTCTCCTCGTTTTCTAGTTTTAGGCCTTTCTCAATACCATGGACCAAAACCACTTAGGACCAATACCTTGGACCAAATACCTGGGGTTAATACCTCGGACTAGATGCCTTGGACCAATACCATGGATCAAAATACTATGGACCAAATACCTTAAACCAAAACTTAGTTTTCCAACATGTACACACCTTTCCTTCTATGAAATTGCGTGTGTACGTTATACACCCCTTTTGGTATGTTAACCTGTGTTTATACGCTTATTTTTCAAGGTGAAATTGTGTATACCTCTCTCTGATCATTAATTCTTTTCTCTTGACCTACTGCACTATGATCTGCCATCTGAGTGAGTTTCCATCAAGGAAAACATCTGTATCATAATGCCAACAATCTCCCCCCCTGGACTTGATGGCAACAACACCACCAAGCCACTGGCCCCCTTTGACATCAAGGGCAAAGTGCGGAGCAAGATGTTCTCTCCCTTTGATATACATTATGTTTTCCATACTACCCCTGAGTACATGCTAAAATCTCTAATTGAGCTCCCCTTTTGTACATGCTAAGATGTACCAATCCATCCATGCTCCCCCTGAGCACATGCAGAGTCTACAAAAAATATTTTTCAAAAGAATAACATGATTCTAGAACTCAACTAAGTGAGTATGACCTTCCTATCACCAATGGATGATACATACATCAATCTCCCAACCAAGTGGAGATACACCACTTTTGACTCATCCACCCAACCAAGTGGGGATATACCAAATGTTTATACATGACTGAAATAAAAATTATTACATCATCCTTCCCATGCATAGTGGGGGTACAAATTACATCATATGACCCATGGGTCTTTAAAAGATATACATGACATTTTTAACAAATACCAAAGACTTAAACAAGACCATGATAGTCATCATCAACTATCATACACCATATATGATCTACGCCATAAGCATCTGTCAATAGCATCTAGACCTGTAACCTGCAATACTATTCTCTTGGCCAACCAATAGTAAGTAGCATGACGTATCATTTAGCCACATAAGCATCATCACCAAATACTTCTAATCATAATGCCAACAATGCATTATTCGAAGCATATGCTCCCCCTGAACCTGTTCCATCTATTCACTGTCAGATCTGAATATATCAGCAAAAAGTATTAAGGCATCATCATCAATTAGATATACATCAAGTTTAGTACTTCTAAATCACATCTTATGAGTACCAACACATTTCCACACATCATCAATAGCTTGTAACCATCATCAAAGAGAGAAAATAATTGACTGAACCATATCAACCCCTTTTTCTAGAGTCTGTTCCACTTCTTTTCCTCAATCCACCATATACGCGACTGTGTACCTTTGAACTCACGTATATACGTGAATTGTCTTCATGAAACTTGTGTATGAGATTTAGAACACTAAAATTTCACACTTTCAACTCCCTCTGAGTCTGTCATGTTTGTATACTTTTCTATGCCACATCTTTCTGACTGTACTTTCTTCTTCTTCCATATCTTTGACTGAGATGATGTTTTCTCCTTTTGGTATGGTGCCCAAAATCTTCTCCTGCATTCTTTTGCTATATGTCCAAGCTTGTTACATGCATAACATCTGACATGTTTCATATTCCTTCTATAGCAGTCAATGGCTTTGTGATCAAACATATTGCAAGAAAAACAATATCCCTTAAAGTACCTGGAACGTGATGATCTTTCTATGTGACGGTCTTGAACCATTCTACTTCTGCATCTAGCTGCAACATGTCCAAGATTATGACATACATAACATTCAACATTATTCATCGGAGGAAATAACCGTCTATCACTTCCACAGTTAGCAACAAAATATTCTCTTTGAAGAATTTATTTCCTTGGTTGTTGATGGGGTTGACCTCTTATCTCCTTGTTGAGCATTTCAAGTTTTGCATTAGAGTTCCTTGCCTCACCTTGTGAGCTAGATTTGCCTTCAATAGTTTCATGAAAACCAAGACCAGTTTTGATGGTAGGATACCTTTAACTACTAAGAATATTATCCAAAATATTAGTACTATCTTGAAATCATAATAGTTTATCCTTTTCTTCTAATTTACCTTTTAAGATATTTACCTCAACCTGATGTTGTTCTTCCTTCTTCAGAGATTGCTTCTTCAATATTTCTTCATCCTTTCATCCTTCTTCCACTTGTTGCCTTAATTTGAGAAACTAATTCTCTTGTTCTTTATCTGCTTGAGGTAGTCCTTCATTCTGCTTATTTTTTAATGATGTCACTTCATCCTGCAACATTTGACGTACTTTGAAGGCACACTCCAGCTGGGCTTTTAATCTGGTAACTTCTTCCTTGAGGGCATACTCCCTTTTGATAAATAGATCTTGTTGATATATGATTTTACCTGATGCTTCATTTGCTTGTTCATCTTGCAGTGATTTGGAATCTGAATCCTTGCTTCCATCTAACGGCCAATTGTCTCTCTTGTTGTCACCATTCCTTTGAGTTATGTTCTTCTTCTCAGGTGCTTTCTTCTTTAGCTTCTTTCCCATTGTTTCTATGGATCTCCTTCAAGCGCTCAAGCTTCTACCAAAGGACCTTCTCTGATACCAATTGTTGGAAATAATAATGAGAGTGTGGGGGGGTGGGGGGGGGGGGGGTGGTGAATCAGTATTAGCAAATCAATAAGTTTTTCATTTCCATAATCAGATTCATATACGCTACTTCAGTTAAGGGAATCCACGTGTACACGCAATTGTGTTTAATGCAACTATTGTATATCCAGTAAACTTGTGATTTATTTAATTCATCATATGTTGATCTTTAATCAATGCATCAGAACTTCATTAACCATATAAACAATAACTAGGTGCAGTAAAAAAAGAACAGATAATCACACATAAGAAACACACATGAACACCATGATATAAGGTGGAAACCCAATGCAGGGCAAAAACCACCTACTGTTGTCTTCCTTTAATATAAGAAAATCTTGTTTACAATCTTGTACTACCACAGACTCATACCAGTACACAGGCACCCACCTATAGAAGGCTACAACCTTCTCTCATTCTCCAACTACCACTGGAAGGGAGCTACAACCCCCTGGCTCTTGTACTAGCCAATATATTTACTAGTACGTAGGTGCCGGCCTACAGAAGGCTACAACCCTCTCTCATTTTCCAGCTGCTACTGGAAGGGAGCTCCAACCCCCTGGCTCTTGTACTAGCCGATAGTTTACCAATACGTAGATTCCAGCCTACTGAAGGCTCCAACCTTCACTCTTCCTCCAGGGACCATGTTTCATAAATTTTCAGACAGGATACACCTGGATCACAACACCATAATATGAAGGTCATGTTTCATCCAATTTTCATACTGGACCCATAAACAACATTGAAGCTAAAAATCAATCACCACTTCAACACAACTATTGCATTAACCAATCAATCTTTGAATCACCCACAACTGAATCACTAAAGACCAGTCATCAAAACACAGTCACCGGAACACAGAGCAGAACCCAGAACTCTGCAACAACCACTAGAACCAACAACAACCACAAATGCCAAATCTCATAATGTATATGCTACTCTGATGAACCAAACCGATGTGTATACATGCTTTTACCAAAGCCAACCCGCGTACAGATCTGCAAATATTTACTCATAACATTGCAGCTATTCCAGACATTAGACATACCTAGGTCATAACATTTATAGAATAAAATATGCATCAGTAATTCAGATCTAGTCTATCCATGATCAAACCACATAATGATAATACATTACAAGCCTTAAGATCCCAATCCATCATTCATCATCATCCACATAGGTGCATCCTTAGTTCAGATCAAGCAAAGTATTGCAAACCCATAACCTGCATACTCAATCTCTCACTTCATCATATATTCATTCCTTGCACACATGGCCTAATGATCTTCTCCTCCTTTTATAGTTTTAGGTCTTTCTCAATACCATGGACCAAAACCACTTAGGACCAAATACCTGGGGTCAATACCTCAGACCAGATACCTTGGACCAATACCATGGATCAAAATACCATGGACTAAATACCTCAGACCAAAACTTAGTTTTCCAACATGTAAACGTGTTTCCTTCTGTGAAACTATGTGTGTATGTTATACACCCCTTTTGGTCTGTTAACCCATGTGTATATGCTTCTTTGTCAAGGTGAACCTGTGTATACCTCTCTCTGATCATTAATTCTTTGCTCTTGACCTGCTGCACTATGATCTGTCATCTGAGTGAGTTGCCATCAAGGACAACACCTGTATCTTAGTGCCAACAACAATGACTCCAAATTCATAGTGGTGACAACTCAAAAAATAATTTATGGGGCCCTAATGATAAAAGTTGTTAATAGATTGTGACTAGAGCTCCTAATTTCTCATATCTAGTCTCTGGTATTATCTTCCCCTATGTGATTATGTCTTATTTACATCGATATGGAAATAAAGCAGCTAATCTCCTAGCCAATTTAGGTAGTAATGAAAAAGATATAGATATTTCCTCATGGAGAGTTCTAAGTCGTTGTAGTTGGGCACAAGAGATGGATACAATCTTAGACATGCACAAAAATTCCCGAATGGGAGTGACAGATCAACACGATTTGGGGATTGGGGAAGGGATTCACCACCCTACGATCCCTCTCAACATATAGCAAGTCTTGTTGAGATAGATGGGAAACATTCATGATAGTTCGAGCTCCCAAGCCACCTTATGGAGCCATTAATTGCATTTATGTTGGTCTCTTTGTTCCTTGGCATGTTTTACCAAAGGAGCGGGTGGTGGATTCTTTCATACCAATGGAGGCATCAAAGTATAATGGGAGGGAGATTGTGTGGCTGGTTACTCATTTGTATGTCGTGGGATGAGAGAAATTCTGAGAGGAAGGCCTTGAGTCCCAAACCAGGGGGAAAAGGGAGAATATTGAGAAGAATTGGCCCTGAGAACTACTGAGTGCAGAAGGTCGTCGACGTGGGTAAGGGGATATTTGGATTTAAACCAAGCAGTGGAATATTTGTCGAGGAGCATCCTGTCTTCAGTTTGGACTCAGGATATCGTGATTTGACCAAGAAACTATTGTAGGTAATTCACAACACGTAGAAAAATATATTCTTGGCAATGTGTTTTGCGCTATTTAATTGTGTCCTTTTTATTTTGTAGTTTCGTTGGGATTGTTGGGGTAGAGTGTTGCCTTGTAAAGTGATTTCTTAGTTGCCTTCTCTACTTTTTGTAGGGGAGTTGGAACGTTTGGGGGTTAGCCAGCAGGTGGGGAATCATTACCAAGTTGTTTTTTCTAGTGCATGCATTTAGGATTATGTTTGTCCCCAAGCTCTCTACATTTACCAAGTAGAGATTTTTGTGACTTTCTTGGAGTGTTTGGTGGGGGTATCTGGTACTGGTGTTGGGTTGTGTAGTGATGTAGGATTGTCTTCGAAAATTTTGTGGTTTTTCTATGGTGGCTTCTAAGGGCCTTTTAGGATTAAGGCCTTAGCAGAGGGAAATGTGGGTGTGGGCAGCCCCTAAAGTGACAAAAGGGCATTCCAAGCCTCTTGCTTGGACCAGTTGGAGCATTGGAAACTTTTCCATTCTAGAATGAGAAGGAAAAAGGTGAATGTTGAACATGCATCCTCAACAAGGTTGGGTGTGTAGAGGGAGAGAGACGAGAGGTGTCCTCGGCTGGCAGCAACCAGCAGAGAAAGGTCAGGGCGAAACAATTATCCCACCACTCCCTTCACCTTTTCTCTCAATAGGGACTACCTCCTCTATGGAAGATAATGTCAGTTTCATTCTGTAGTTGAGTAGTTATCTAGATCAATTCAATCAAACTTGGCAACAAGATAATGATGACACTGTTGATTTCATTAATCAATTTCAACATAACTTGTGGGAGATGCATGATAGATTGGTTAGTCTATGGAGTGGAAAACGACACATCTAGGAGCAGCTCACCTTTTGGAAACTTGATTGGCTCACATGAAGGGACAGGTTCACTACAAATTTAAGCCCCCACCATCCCTTGGCTCGAACCTTCACCATCTTGTCGCTATAATTTTCTATAATGTTTGATGTTAGTTGGTAGTCTTTTGGTTTTATGGGTGTGTTGGCATTTCTTGTTAGTCAATGTATATAAATTGTTGTCACTTTGCAAGTTTTCTATGTATTGGAGTATGCAGCGGTTGGCCAATAAATCTAGTTTTTGGAAAATGCTATGCAAAAATATAACCTTTTGAACTAATATAAAGCTTTGACAAAAAAAAAAAAAAAGATTCTTAATAATCATATGTTAGACTATCTTAAATGAGATGGTGAGACTATTTGTGAGAAATTCACTCTCCCTTAAAGTCATCCATGAAACCACCTTCAATAAAATGAGTCCACCTCCATTCTATATGTAAAGCCAAAACACATCCTTGTCAAAAGTTGCACAAGGAAGACAAGGAATAATGAAACTAGAACAAGAGGAGCTCACCGGTGCGGATCACCGGGAGCTACCTCAAGAAAAACACCACACATAGCTTCACATTAATCTCAGTATTAAATAGTTACAAGTAGTTAGGGACAATAAATCATATCCTTAGAAAATAGGAACTGAACAACTATGAAAAATAAGCACTCAACTACGTAACAATAATCTCCTATTCTCCATTAATTCTAACACTCTCCCTTAATGGAGAAAGGGTTCTTAAACACATCTAATATGTCCCTAAACAACTCAAACTTCGGCCTTCCTAGAGGCTTAGTAAATATATCAACCATATTATCACAAGAATTACAATATTCAACACATATCTCTTTGGAATGCATCTTTTCCCTAACAAAATGAAATTGAGTGTCTATGTGCTTAGTGTTTTTATGAAACATGGGATTTTAAGCCAGTTTGATGGAACTTTGATTATCACAATTGATAACCATAGCTTCTATTTGTTTTTCTCCTACATCTTGGAGAAGTCTGTGCAACCAAACTTCCTCACATGTTGTTGCACACATAACTTGATATTCTGCTTCCACTGAGGATAAGGCTATAGTATGTTGCTTCTTGCTATACCAAGAGATGACCTCGGATCTAATGCTAAAGGCATAACCTGTAATTGATCTTCTATCATCTAAATTTCCCGCTCAATTAGAGTTTGTATAACCTATCAAGCTAACATCAAATGAATCAGAATAAAAAATACCAAAGTTTGAAGTTCCTTACAGATACCTCAGTACTCCTTTCGTTGTAAGCCAATGATTCTCATGAGGTTGAGTCATGAACTGGCTCAAAGAACTAACTGCATAAGCCAGACCTAGCCTTGTTGTAGTCAAATAGGTAAGACTACCAACCAACTATTTGTACAATGTTGCCTCTGCATTTTTCGAACCATCATTCACCTAAAGTTTACTATTCTACTGTAAAGGTACAAATCCAACCTTACACTCATCCATTTTAAATTTAGTCAACGAACTCTTAGCATACTTACCTTGGGACAAGAAAGTTTCGCCTAAATCTCTCCAAACTTCTAGAACAAAACAATAATGCAATTCTCCAAGGTCCTTCATCTCAAATTTTTTTGATAACTGCTGCTTGATTTCTTCAATGAGGTTGGCTACACTTCCTGTCATGATCAGATCATCTACATATAAAGAAATCAACACTATCTACCCCTCATCAATTAAACACAGTACACAAATTAGGATCATTCAAATTTAAGCTTCTGTGATCCATATGGATTGTATAAATATTTTTCAGAAGAAGTCAAATTGAGGATTTTGGTCGACGTGTTTCGAACCAACAAGTGCGGTTCATCACCAGGACCCGATGAAGAAACAAATCTAGGAAGAAGGTTAAATAGGGAGACAAGTCAAACCTAACAGCTAGAAAGAAGTGATTATATTTGACTAGGGGAGGAAAAGGAATAGTTTAATATTATTTAATTAAATTTAAATAATTTATTAATAGTTAAT
>APFE030064530.1:0-13163 GCA_000404065.3 Pinus taeda
TTGTAACACTGTTATACTAATCATTATCATTATTTAATTCATGTTATTACTATGTTAGTAATTTTAATTTATGTTATCACTATATTGTTTGTTTTATGTTTTACTATACGTAACACTATTTTGTAACATTATTATACAATCATTATAATTATTTAATTCATGTTATTGCGATATTAATAATTTTAATTCATGTTATTGCTATATTGTTGGCTTGTTTTATGTTTTACTATATTTTAAAACTATTGTGTAACACTATTATACTAATCATTATCATTATTTAATTCATGTTAATACTATATTAATAATTTTAATTCTTGTTATTACTATGTTAATAATTGCGCCGTAAGGCGTTTTCCTTTTGAAATGAATTGCCCCAACTGATGTCGTGTCTTATTGTTGACCGTAGATTTATGGTGTTAGACGATTGAACGAACATTGATCGTTGATCCTCACACTGTCCTTTTGTCTCTCAACCCAATGGCCTCTCCGTCTTCAGAGTTCCCAATGGCCGCTCTATCTTTAGAGTTATTGTTCGGGGATGTTTCCACTGGAGTTATGCGAGCTAGGGCTGCAGCACGCAAATCTTCTTCTTTGGCGGCAGAGAAAAATCCAGAATCTGTTCCCCATGAACCAGCTAGGTATTCCTTCTGCCTTTCGACCTGCTTAGTTTATTCTTCGTTAAGTTCGTCATTGACCTTTTAAGCTCCATTTCATTCGCCCATTCTCAGGTTCTCGCTCACTAATTTTCGGTTCAAAGGTTTTATCAGAGCTTTCTACCGCTATTTGCAGGGCATTTCAAGTTCTCAGGGCGGAATTCGACCTGTTTGTTGTCCACCAGGTTGGCATTAACTAACCCTTTACCTACATTTTTCGGATCTGCAAACAGCCTTTTTAAATTTCTGTATTTCAAACTCTGAATTGATCACGGTAGACCAATTTAGCGGTTAATTCTTCTTGGCCTTTACAGTCTATAGCGGTAGGTTTTAGGGTTAATTCCTCTGTATTGTTCCATTCAGGATCATCTTCACTAGACAAGGACCTCCTTTCTCGCACAATCGGTCTCTCCAGAACCCTGTCACCAAAAGCATTAGACTGCTTTCGGCCACCGCGTTCATATCCCCTATTTTTATATGGTTCATAAGCTCCATGGTCACACTGAAATTCAGCATCATAGTAGCCAGTAGCCAGTTCGGACAAGCTCTCGTTTGTTGTGCATATTTCTTTCTCGACCATTGATTGCATCTCTTCCAGATTCCGTAATCACCATCCTCCCGGTGGCTTAGCTGGTCAGGTCCGTCATCCACAAGTACATCAAATCCTAGCGATGATCCACCCAGTAAATCCTCTGATTCTAATCCATTTTGTAGTCTCTTCTGGAGGATGAGACGGGCGTATCTGAGGCTTGTTTCTTGAAGCATCATGTATCCTTTGTCTTGTAGGTTCAATTTCTGGAAAAAATTGTTCGACTTCATGTGGACTTCCCTTTATATAGGTAGGCTGAGATCTTGATTGAGAGACATGTCTAGCTTCTGGTTGCAACTGGGCTTCCTTGACATTATTTGACTGTAGTGTTAAAGGATTGCCCAAATGCCCTGCTTGGACGTTATTGGAATGCAATGCAACAGGGTTACTTGACTGTGAGGCCTTGAAGTTATTTGCCTTTGCGAGCACAGGGTTTCTTGACTGCACTGCCTGAAAGTTGTTTGACTTCAATGTCATGGGGTTGCTTGACTACGCTGCATTAGGATCAATTGATTGCACTGCCTTGGAAAAGCTTAAATCAGTTGGATGTTTTCCATCTTTGTTGCTTTCAGTTTCACTGACTGTTTGTTTCCCACTTGCCTGAGGATCTGTAACTGCTGGACTTGGTTTTGTTGTCTTTGAGAAGTTAGATTAGCTCCTGAAAACGGACCATGCACAAAAGGGCACTTATCACCCTTTACACAATATCCCTGCTGGAAAAAATAGCAGGGAAGTTTCGGTTTGTTTGCAGTGCCAGATGTCGGTAACGATGCTAAGGACGATGGTCGCACTATTGCTGGTGTTGGTGCTCCTGACAAGCCATCTAGTGGCTGAAACGGAAACACAGATACACAATGTCATAAATAGATTAAAAAAAATTATACAAAGAAAGTATACCTGCTTGATATGTAGAATCGACCAGAGCAGAATAGCTTGAAACTGGCTATGACTATTTTATGTGAAGGCTGCGGTCAGTGTTTGTATTACACCACTGACCAGTTCAACTACAACCCTCTCCTAATGCAAAACATAATCATTACTGCTAAAAAAATGTTACAAATACAACACAGGTATATACAATTGTTTTCTCTAAAATGCAAAATTGATCGCAACTTAAGCATTTGCTCTCTTGAAAGCCATTTTCCAGGTTTACATGAACGTTGAATTATCAAAAATGTCCTCAAAGTCTCTCAAACCTAACATTGTTCGATTAAACTGTCCTGAAAGTCTCAAGCTAATGGATTCTGCCGAGGTCTCTATAAATATTTTTGTGCATATATATATTATTAATGAAATTCCCTAGTACAGTAAAAAATGTGCTAGATGCGTCTTCCAAAATCCATCCCAATATATACTCTAGCCAAGTGTACAATAATTACAATACTGTCCATAGACCTACTCTACTCTCTGTGAAAAAAGGGTTGTTTCAACCTTTGAATAAGAAAATTAAGTTATGATATTTTCTTCTGCATAGGCTCCTCTATAATATTAAACAAATAGGATCTGTATCATCATTAACAAGATTCAGTACATACAAAAGAAACAATTATCTTGAATAGCTGCGAGAACATCATGTCGAGAAACACATGAAATTGGCATTTTACGCTGACATTCCAAGCAAAACTACAACAGAAAACCACCATTGTGCTTTCCAATACATGCAAAGATTTGCAAATAGATTTCAACAGATATTCTAATACAAGTCACTAATCAATAGAAGATGCCACCAAGCTTCCTCGCAAAGTCGTCATCATCATAATCTTCTAGAAAGTATTCATCTTCTTGCTCATCTTCATTCCTTTCCCACTCTTCATTGTCCTCATTCTCTGCATGTTCCAAATCATACTCTTCATGGTCAACATCTTCATCTTCATTGCTGTGAACAACATCATTCATTACTGCATCTTCCTGGTCATCCACTACAACAGGCTTTGCTCCATTTGAAAAGGCTGATGGTTTGTCTTCTACAAGAGTATCCACGTCATTGGATGCCTCAGTGTCATCCACCCCAGGAGTAAAAGTGGGCAGTTCAGATGTATAACTGTCACCAGCTGGAACTTGGCACCCATTCAACCCATGGATTCACTATATATTGAAGTCATCCTTCCTCTCCAAGCACAACTCGCTTTGAGCATCAAGCAAGAATATCTCTAGCCATATGAAGCAAGTCAAGGAGCAGATCAAGGATAGTGAAGGCAAGTCGAAGGGTTAAATTTCTTTGTTACATATCTCTTGAAAGGGCTGAGTTTTTTATGTAGTGTTTCTCTGTGCAAAGAAGCCAAATCTCTATGGATCAAGGAGGCCAAATCAGCTCTGTGAAAGAGGTTGTATCTCTGTGGTTTGTCTCTGTGTTAACAGGCCATATTTATGAGGAACCAGGAGGCCGAAGTTCTGAGTGTATCCCTGTGCTAGAAGGCAGAAAGTCCTGTGATATAATTCTGTGAAAGAAGGCCGAGAGCTTGTGATTTGTATCCTGAGGTAGAGGCCAAAACTCTGTGATTCATATATGTGGAAGAGGGCTGAAGGTCTGTGGTACATACCTTTGCTAAAGGGGCCGAACTTCTGTTGGTTATCTCTGTGCAATAAGGGCAACACCTTCTATCTCTATGATTGCAATCAGGGCTGACTTGGACACCTCTTGCTGGTAGTTTATCCAAGCTTTGACTTTGATATCTCTTGTTGAATTTGATTCTCTAAGGAAAGGATTGCTGGGTTTTTACCCCTACTGGGTTTTCCCAGGATAAACCTTTGTCTTGTTCTTGTGCATTGTGATATCTTATTTTCTTCTATTGTTAATGGTTAAATTTCTGAAATATAATTGCTTGATGAAGAAGTTGTAAATGCTAAGAGAAGACATAATCATCCGAAGTAATTATCAATTTTCAAAAATAAGTACTGGTCTACATTGTACTTGAAAAATCAACAGTTCTAGCATAAAAGTGCAGCAACATCACCCTTGTTAACCACAACCAGGTCGATAGAAGCAACATCAATTTTTTTAAAGAGATAAGAAAGGTAAAACAGGGGTGGCAGGCACAAGGGGAGCGCAAGGTGGGGGAGGGTCAATCTTGCCTTTGAAGAAATCAAGAAGCAACTTATTCATGGGGATTAAACAAAAACACCAAAAACCAGGAAAAAGCTTTCGCTTTAATGCAAGGGGTGATGGATTCTGTGGCAATAATTCATCATATGATCGATCACGCATAGCCACAAGAACCTCAGATGTGTGACAACTCCTTGGTGGATGAGATGACAATTGAGGCATGTACTCTCCAACCTGGGACAATACGAATAAAAGAAGGACATTGCTATCTTCCATGAACTTTAAATTCACTCTCAACATGTAATGCATTACATTACAGTAGACAAGTGGAAAATCATATCAACAACGGTAGATGTTATATAATCGGCTTCATCTCTATGTACAACCTCATACCTATTGCTGCAGGGTGTAATTGAATTATACGCTGTCAAGATGACACATCCTGAAGCACGTGGTATTAAGTCCAAAACAAGATGGAACCCATCACCATTTGTATACCTTTCTATTTCATTTCGCCAACTGCAAAGCTCTAAAGTGGGTGTCATACATTTTGGTTTTGTACAGTTTTGGAAGTGGTCTGGAAACTGTCTCTTTCCACCAAGGACTAGAAGCTCATGCAGACTCAAGTTTGTGAAGATGGACATTACACATGAACATTGGACTCATAGAAGTGAAAGTTACAACAAACGAAGCTCAAGAATGCCTGTGACTGTATGTGAGAAAATCGGAGGGCTGGCAAAAATACTGGGAGCAAAAAAATTCATTAGACACATAGGTGATTCAAAGGCAAACGAATAGAAGAAAGCCAAAGATATGAGGGAGACTATTCTTGCAAGTCTACATGTGACTATCTCCACAAGTTTGAGTAATGGGAGAATAGTTGACATGTTATCCACTTGGTACTACAATGGTCAAAGCATGGGTCAACTTGTGGGACTCATAACTTCCACATACAAATTCAATTTGGGTTTATCTTTTGATTGATAGAAAGCTCTCAATGAAATGAATGGTGTTAAAGATTGGGATCTTAATTCACAAAGTTCTCACCCATATAAAATAGTCGTTTAATACTCAAGACAAGCTCTAAAGTTCTAGAGCAGCAAATCACCAAAATAGGATCTCCCCTAAAACAGGCCCTACAAGTCCATGGCTCCAATTTTCCACTCAAAAATTACCAAACCGAATGGAAAATTATGTGGTGATCTGATTTTAGATCAAACTTTGACATGTTTTAATGCACATGCACACATGCTCAAAATGACATATGGACTTTGGCCTACTTTCAAGAGAGGATTTATAAGGGATTCATGAACCCAATCATGGCATGTAGCCAATTTTTAGACTCGCATATAAGTCTAATATCGTTTGAGCCAACATCATGGATCTTCGAATTATGAGGTAAAGTGGGACAAGAGGTCAATTATGTTTACTTTAAATGCTTTAAATTGATTTATGAGTTAGTTAATATGTAATTCAAAGGAGTTCAACATAATCAAATCACCATTTTAATGTTATATAGCCAACATCCTTATTATTTCTTAACCCTTAGGATTATTTTATCACATTAAATCTAACAGCTAGTGTTTAAAAGTTAAAGATGAACAAGATAAAGATGTTTGAGAAAAGGTCGTTCTACACTTTCACATTTCGAAAATATAAGGAAGAATGAAGCATTTGGTTGAAGCCATACCTTACCTATGGAGTGGACAATCAAAGCATATAGTTGAGTGGTTAGTTGTTGGGGTACAATTCGAACAAGTCTATAGTTTGTTCAACTGAGTTGATATAGTGATGTCTGGAAGTGACTTCTTATAGTTTTTGTCAAATCACAGAGAAGGAAGGTTTATCATTTCTTCAAACAATGTCATCACTTTTCATTCAACGATTTTGGTTGGGTTTTCTACCTTGATTCAATGTCATTCCTTTAGGAAAAACTAGATATTTTTCTGTGGATTAAAAGCAAAGCTTGGAACAAGTTTATGTTTTGTTCTTTGACTATCCATGGCAATTTTAAACAAAGTGTAACAGAGATCTAAAGGATGGATTTCAATGCCATTTACCTAGTCCTATTCAATGGTCATCAATACTATTTACCAAGTCCTCTTTGCATCTCGACATAAACTACACAACTCAAATCTTGGCATTTTATAATAGTATCAAATAAAATAAGATAATTTAGTAATGTCCATTGAATCAATGATAGCTAGTGGAAGCACAAAAGCAACTCATAACACTAAATTATGAAAGGAAAAAAAAAAACCCAAAATCTACACAATAGTACTAACCAATAATACAAATTCAAAGCAAAACCCATGTTGAACATAAAAAATGAATGTCAAGACACATCAAAGCTAGAAGCATGCACAGATTTGCAAACAGATTTCAACAGATCTTCTAATAAAAGTCACTAATCAACAGAAGATGCCACCAAGCTTCCTAGCAAAGTCGTCATCATCATCATCTTCTAGAAAGTCTTCATCTTCTTGCTCATCTTCATTCCTTTACCACTCTTCATTGTCCTCATTCTCTGCATGTTCCAAATCATACTCTTCATGGTCAACATCTTCATCTTCATTGCTGTGAACAACATCATTCATTACTGCATCTTCCTGGTCATCCACTACAACAGGCTTTGCTCCATTTGAAAAGGCTGATGGTTTGTCTTCTACAAGAGTATCCACGTCATTGGATGCCTCAGTGTCATCCACCCCAGGAGTAAAAGTGGGCAGTTCAGATGTATAACTGTCACTAGCTGGAAATTGGCACCCATTCAACCCATGGATTCACTATATATTGAAGTCATCCTTCCTCTCCAAGCACAACTCGCTTGTAGCATCAAGCAAGAATATCTCTAGCCATATGAAGCAATTCAAGGAGTAGATCAAGGATAGTGAAGGCAAGTCGAAGGGTTAAATTTCTTTGTTACATATCTCTTGAAAGGGCTGAGTTTTTTATGTATTGTTTCTCTGTGCAAAGAAGCCAAATCTTTGTGGATCAAGAAGGCCAAATCAGCTCTGTGAAAGAGGTTGTATCTCTGTGGTTTGTCTCTGTGCTAACAGGCCATATTTCTGAGGAACCAGGAGGCCGAAGTTCTGAGTGTATCCCTGTGCTAGAAGGCAGAAAGTCATGTGATATAATTCTGTGAAAGAAGGCCGAGAGCCTGTGATTTGTATCCTGAGGTAGAGGGCCAAAACTCTGTGATTCATATATGTGGAAGAGGGCTGAAGGTCTGTGGTACATACCTTTGCTAAAGGGGCTGAACTTCTGTTGGTTATCTCTGTGCAATAAGGGCAACACCTTCTATCTCTATGATTGCAATCAGGGCTGACTTGGACACTTGGTGGATGTTCTTGCTGGTCAGTTTATCCATAGCTTTGACTTTGATATCTCTTGTTGAATTTGATTCTCTAAGGAAAGGATTGCTGGGTTTTTACCCCTACTGGGTTTTCCCAGGATAAACCTTTGTCTTGTTCTTGTGCATTGTGAGATCTTATTTTCTTCTATTGTTAATGGTTAAATTTCTGAAATATAATTGCTTGATGAAGAAGTTTTAAATGCTAAGAGAAGACATAATCATCCGAAGTAATTATCAATTTTCAAAAATAAGTACTGGTCTACATTGTACTTGAAAAATCAACAGTTCTAGCATAAAAGTGCAGTAACATCACCCTTGTTAACCACAACCAGGTCGATAGAAGCAACATCAATTTTTTTAAAGAGCTAAGAAAGGTAAAACAGGGGTGGCAGGCACAAGGGGAGCGCAAGGTGGGGGAGGGTCAATCTTGCCTTTGAAGAAATCAAGAAGCAACTTATTCATGGGGATTAAACAAAAACACCAAAAACCAGGACAAAGCTTTCGCTTTAATGCAAGGGGTGATGGATTTTGTGGCAATAATTCATCATATGATCGATCACGCATAGCCACAAGAACCTCAGATGTGTGACAACTCCTTGGTGGATGAGATGACAATTGAGGCATGTACTCTCCAACCTGGGACAATAAGAATAAAAGAAGGACATTGCTATCTTCCATGAACTTTAAATTCACTCTCAACATGTAATGCATTACATTACAGTAGACAAGTGGAAAATCATATCAACAACGGTAGATGTTATATAATCGTCTTCATTTCTATGTACAACCTCATACCTATTGCTGCAAGGTGTAATTGAATTATACGCTGTCAAGATGACACATTCTGAAGCACGTGGTAATAAGTCCAAAACAAGATGGAACCCATCACCATTTGTATACCTTGCTATTTCATTTCGCCAACTGCAAAGCTCTAAAGTGGGTGTCATACATTTTGGCTTTGTACAGTTTTGGAAGTGGTCTGGAAACTGTCTCTTTCCACCAAGGACTAGAAGCTCATGCAGACTCAAGTTTGTGAAGATGGACATTACACATGAACATTGGACTCATAGAAGTGAAAGTTACAACAAACGAAGTTCAAGAATGCCTGTCACTGTATGTGAGAAAATCGGAGGCCTGGCAAAAATACTTTGAGCAAAAGAATTCATTAGACACATAGGTGATTCAAAGGCAAACGAATAGAAGGAAGCCAAAGATATGAGGGAGACTATTCTTGCAAGTCTACATGTGACTATCTCCACAAGTCTGAGTAATGGGAGAATAGTTGACATGTTATCCACTTGGTACTACAATGGTCAAAGCATGGGTCAACTTGTGGGACTCATAATTTCCACATACAAATTCAATTTGGGTTTATCTTTTGATTGATAGAAAGCTCTCAATGAAATGAATGGTGTTAAATATTGGGATCTTAATTCACAAAGTTCTCACCCATATAAAATAGTCGTTTAATACCCAAGACAAGCTCTAAAGTTCTAGAGCAGCAAATCACCAAAATAGGATCTCCCCTAAAACAGGCCCTACAAGTCCATGGCTCCAATTTTCCACTCAAAAATTACCAAACCGAATGGAAAATTATGTTGTGATCTTATTTTAGATCAAACTTTGACATGTTTTAATGCACATGCACACATGCTCAAAATGACATATGGACTTTGGCCTACTTTCAAGAGACGATTTATAAGGGATTCATGAACCCAATCATGGCATGTAGCCAATTTTTAGACTCGCATATAAGTCTAATATCGATTGAGCCAACATCATGGATCTTCGAATTATGAGGTAAAGTGGGACAAGAGGTCAATTATGTTTACTTTAAATGCTTTAAATTGATTTATGGGTTAGTTAATATGTAATTCAAAGGAGTTCAACATAATCAAATCACCATTTTAATGTTATATAGCCAACATCTTTATTATTTCTTAACCTTTAGGATTATTTTATCACATTAAATCTAACAGCTAGTGTTTAAAGGCTAAAGATGAAAAAGATAAAGATGTTTGAGAAAAGGTCGTTCTACACTTTCAGATTTCGAAAATATAAGGAAGAATGAAGCATTTGGTTGAAGCCATACCTTACCTATGGAGTGGACAATCAAAGCATATAGTTGAGTGGTTAGTTGTTGGGGTACAATTCGAACAAGTCTATAGTTTGTTCAACTGAGTTGATACAGTGATGTCTGGAAGTGACTTCTTATAGTTTTTGTCAAATCACAGAGAAGGAAGGTTTATCATTTCTTCAAACAATGTCATCACTTTTCATTCAACGATTTTGGTTGGGTTTTCTACCTTGATTCAATGTCATTCCTTTAGAAAAAACTAGATATTTTTCTGTGGATTAAAAGCAAAGCTTGGAACAAGTTTATGTTTTTTTCTTTGACTATCCATGGCAATTTTAAACAAAGTGTAACAGGGATCTAAAGGACGGATTTCAATGCCATTTACCTAGTCCTATTCAATGGTCATCAATACTATTTACCAAGTCCTCTTTGCATCTTGACATAAACTACACAACTCAAATCTTGGCATTTTATAATAGTATCAAATAAAATAAGATAATTTATTAATGTCCATTGAATCAATGATAGCTAGTGGAAGCACAAAAGCAACTCATAACACTAAATTATGAAAGGAAAAAAAAAGCCCAAAATCTACACAATAGTACTAACAAATAATACAAATTCAAAGCAAAACCCATGTTGAACATAAAAAATGAATGTCAAGACACATCAAAGCTAGAAGCAAAATGAAAGGAAGAAGAAAAAGACTACCCTTCAATGGTGCTTGGTATGTAGAATTGACCAGAGCAGAATAGCTTGAAACTGGCTATGACTATTTTATGTGAAGGCTGCGGTCCGTGTTTGTATTACACCACTGACCAGTTCAACTACAACCCTCTCCTAATGCAAAACATAACCATTACTGCTAAAAAAAATGTCACAAATACAACACAGGTATATACAATTTTTTTCTCTAAAATTCAAAATTGATCGCAACTTAAGCATTTGCTCTTTTGAAAGCCATTTTCCAGGTTTACATGAATGTTGAATTATCAAAAGTGTCCTCAAAGTCTCTCAACCTAACATTGTTCGATCAAACTACCCTGAAAGTCTCAAGCTAACAGATTCTGTCGAGGTCTCTGTAAATATTTTTGTGCATATTTATATTATTAATGAAATTCCCTAGTACAGTAAAAAATGTGCTAGATGCGTCTTCCAAAATCCATCCCAATATATACTTTAGCCAAGTGTACACCAATTACAATACTGTCCATATATCTACTCTACTTTCTCTGAAAAACGATTGTTTCCACCTTTGAATAAGAAAATATTGCATCAATTCTACATACAGTTGTAGCAACGCCGCCACTTTCTGGAGCTCCCAAAAAATAGAATTGAACAAAGGCTTATAATTCCAAGTTATTCAGTGGATGATTGTCCCATTTTTAACGCAAATTATGGCATTTACACAATAAAATAATGGATTATGTTTTTTTAATGATAAAATAATGAATCTTTTTAGTTGGCACATTTCGGCATAGAACTTCACAGAGCTGCATAAATTTTATTTGGAGATGTCATCTTCATTCAATTGGCCAGACAACCAACATACTATAATAATATAATTTATTTAATAGAGGAATTGTAATAGATACTTCACAAACAACTTCAAATGCAACAATTTCTTTTACAGAACATGAAAAGCCATAAATATCCCAATACTATATAGTATATACCCATTTCATATCCACCACAAATTAATAAATATATTAAAACAAACAAAAAAATACCTAGGTATCTTCAACTATGGAGACAGCGAAATAATTAACCCATAGTGTTACTCGAATAGAAAAATACTTTCATGTAATTCAAATATTATTGAAATTTTGGAATGATCAGAAGCAACTGTAAAAATTTCCAAGACAAAATTTTCGCATTACAATGACAATATGAAAACTAAAAAACAATCATCTGCCAATTTTTTAATACTCAATGCCTTAAAATTCCACAGATTACAGGAGGAATCATCTACTGTTCACAGTTGCAGCTGCAAAGTGTTATCGTCTTCATATAATTAAGAATATTTACCCAGTTCTACATTATTGAAATGCTAGTAGCTGCAAATGCCAATGAGGTAATTGGTACAAAGGCATGATTGATCCCTCTGCTAAGAAGCATAATATGCTCTAAAATTAAGTTATGATATTTGCTTCTATAGGACCTAGATAATGCAAGGGCCACACAATTTCCACTGAAGCATCCACTTGGGTTAGCCTCTATGTTTTGGATGATTACACAATAGATAAAATTAGCTAGCACTTATCAAAAATTCCATCCTGCCAGATAGTCGATGCTCAATCCTACTTTATATTTTCTAAGCACAACCAAGAACTCCACAAGGATAACATGATCCCTATTTAGCAAATACACCTGCTGCCTGCTCAAATGGCTGGTACCTATAATCATAGCCCTGTATGGATAAAAACTGATGACTACGAGTTACGTTGGCTCTATACATTGATGATCGTTTCTTTAGCTTTGCCAACAATCATTGTACTCTAGTATAGACTAAATGGACACTGGAATTTCCATTATCCAGAAGATGGAATCTTACCCAAGGCATTCACAAAAGTTGTTGCCAACCCACAACTGGTTGAAAATAATCTCCATCATCATAACAAACTTTATGCCCATAATATGCACAAATGGTATCACATGATACATCTCCCAAACCAACAAAGTCCAACTAAAGTCTAATCCGAGATCCTCCATTCTCAACACTTTATACATAAACAAAACTTGTCTATAATCGGCCTCTCTTTGCACTTTTTGGGGCAATTGCTAGTTATATTAAGTTACTTGAAAAATCGGTCTCCTACAATGTATTTTAGGTATCAGAGGAGGGAAATGGTTATTTCCATTCATTGAGGAATCATTTAGGAAATTTCAGTCTTGTAGAAAAGATTTGTGTTGGTTTAGCCTGGGCCCCAAACTTTTTCGTTGTCATCTAATTAATGAATGCAATAGGTTGACCATAACAAAATATCCATTTTCAGAATACACATTATCATCCACCCTTGCTTTCAACAGTGCCCATTCACATGTCGCTATTCTTCCCCACTCTATTCCTTACGGCGTTTCGTTTGCAACATAAGGTGCAAATGCTAGTTTTAATTCATGTTATTACTATATTGTTTGTTTGTTTTATGTTTTACTATCTCATAACACTATTATACTAATCATTATCATTATTTAATTCATTTTATCACTATATTAATAATTTTAATTCATGTTATTACTATACACTTTTAATTTTATCACTATATTAATAATTTTATTTCATGGTATTACTATACACTTTGTTTGTTTTATGTTTTATGTTTTACTATTTTGTAAAACTATTATACTAATCATTATCATTATTTAATTCATCTTATTACTATATTACTAATTTTATTACTATATTGTTTGTTTGTTTTATGTTTTATGTTTTACTATTTTGTATT
>APFE030064540.1:14477-31015 GCA_000404065.3 Pinus taeda
CTCAAAAGCAAATCAAAGGAAATTTACCTAATCTTTCACTACCAAGTTAATCTAAGAAGTAAAAGCTTACTAGGATGATTCCGGGATGTTTTACTTGGCAATGATTAATCCAAGGACTAGTTTATGCAGAATCACAAACTAATCAAAACAAAAACTCAATCTCTTTTTGTTCTTTTTGAAAATGAAATTCGCAACTTTAAATGAACAAGTTATATTGAAATTTTGCAAAGAGGCAACACAAAGGTAGGTCGCTCACGAGGGTAGATTTTGCGACTGGTCCGACTCCTAAGAAGACTGACAAAACCAGAGATATCTAAGGCTTTTCAACTTCTAAACCCAAAGTCACTACAGGACCAATATAAAAATCAAAACCCTAAGGCTAAAATCTCAAGGAATTTCACTAAAACTTTCGACACTAATGGAACAAGTGCAGGTGAAGATTTTGACAGTCAACCAGTGGATCTGGGCAGTAAAGACTAAGAACAACAAAATCTAAAAGCAAAAAGTGATAAAAAAGGGAATTTTCTCAATTTTAACAGGGTACGTAGGTAGCCTATTTAACCAGGTGCGTGCACGCTCTGTGTACACAGATACAATGCGTACAAGTACGCACTGTGTCTAACGCAGAGGGTGCGTACTAACTGTAAAACAAAGAAAACCCAAGTTCTAACTCGACCCTAAGCTAAGCCACCCAAAAACACAGTCAAGCAACCAAAAAGCAAAAGAAACAAGACTCTTTTCAGATCAAAGTAATGCTCAAAGGAAAATCAATCACATCAATGGATTCCCCAGCGGAGTCGCCAATTTGTCATGCGGAAAGAGTTATTTTTGCGGACAAACCTAACCTCCCTAGGAGTCTAAGACTCTCTAGTGACAAACAAACCAAACAAGAGCAATCCTTCTCTAAACATACATTATTCTATGAGAAACAAAGTGTTTTCCGATCTTACCTTAGGTCCAACACTTGTTGTAGCAGTCCAGCCTTGCTGATCCAGATGTGCTCCTCCTTCACTTTAAGACCTGCATACACTAACAAGGCAAACGATTACATAACACCTGAATATTTCATAAAAACAAAGCATATTCATCATATAGACCAAGGAGTACATGAAATAATTCATTAACAACAAATCATTGAGCAGAATGGACTTATTTGTATTAAGGAAACAAAAAAGGAACCATTACAACCTGAGCCTTGGTGTTGTGCAAGCTCCTCCCAGGGTCCAACAAGAGATTTCCTCTACTTTGACAAGCTCACCCACTTCCAATATGGCAACAAGAAAGGATGGTAATATCTCCTCACAAGTTTACAATGGAAGTCCTAATTCCAGCAGCATTTACCCTTTGGAATGTTCAGCTTTCAACCTCCCCTCCTCTGGCCCAATGCCTGTATTTATAGTGTTCTAGAGGAAGTTATTCAGTTCCAACATCAATGGGATACTCCCTCTTTTGGATGGGTAGCTCCTCTCTTGATGGGATAAGTTCCTCTATCATAGGGATGCATGAACCATCTGGAGGCGCTCAATACACGTCAAACACTCTTTTAGAAGGCTCTAGAAGCGACCACAAGTAACTTTTTTAAGATGAAACTCGCGCCTTTTGACCTTTACAGGGGTACGCACCCATCCTTTGGCTTACAGAGCGTACAAGTATGCAGGTACAATAAGTTTGGGATGCGTACACACAGGCAAGGTAGAGAGAACCTGTGTACCCAGAGATAAACATGTTTTTTAGTGAATTTCTCTCTTTTTTGAAGTTTGACATGAAGAGCAGAGGTATTAGGCTTGACAAGTAGGATAATATGACTATTGATGGAGCCATATTAACTGCAGATACTCATGGTGACAAATTTCAGTGTAACAGAAACCATCCCAGAACCCCATCCGACTGTCATGATGCCCATAAATATTGATTAAAGTGTAAGAGTAATTCATATCAGTGAAGAATCCCAACACATCAATACCATTTTGAAAACTCCAGAAATTTTCAAACTAGAACTGTGAAAAATAAGTTTTCAATTTACTATTTGTTGATAACAAATTCCGTACCTTTATTTTGTGTTCTCTTTCCTATCACAGGTATTCAAGCAGAAAGCAATTCTTTGGAGCAAGTTATATGATAGGTTCTCCTTCAGATATTTCTTTCAGTGCACTTTGATTTGAACCTGCAGCTACTTCAGGGCAACCTTTGGCAACAAGAAGAGAAAGATGAATAGCTTAAACGAGGAGAATTCTAGTTTCCCATTTGCTACCATATATATGGAAGCAACGTTGTTGCTATTTTTTTCTGTGGGGTTTTGCTTCAATGCTCACTTGTAAAATTAGAAAGTAAAATTTCCAATTGTAAATTAGAAAGTAAAATTCTACGAGCTAGGTGCCTCACAACCTGCCATTTCTAAATATAACTAATTTCTATGTTTTCAACAACAGATTATTGACTTTCTCGTGAGCGTGGACATTTTCAATGAGATGATGCCACATGGCTATTTGTGATTGGTTAAAAAAATTTAAGAGGGTCAACGAGCGTCGACGGGGTTTGAACCCTCAACTTCCCGCACTATAGTCCACGGACTTACCACCATGCCACGAATTTATTTCTTAACATTCTATGGTCATGGCTTTTATTTAAATTCAATTGGTTTCTGCATTTAGGGGAGGGGTCGTCGCACAAGTCCCTAGCCCCGGTCACATTCAACACCACAGAACCGTGGTGGAGCCGCGAAGGCAGTAGATGAGCTAATTGTGTCTTTGCATCAAACCAACAAGGACATAGTTTAAAGTTCTCATCACAATTAGAATTGTATCATTTGATCTTGTTATATAATGTTTTACCATTTTATTATATCACCCCTAAAATTTAACGTGCTTTTACTCTTGTTTACTTTATTATATCAACTTATCTCAAGATGTTATTCATTCACAACTTTAATCCACATTAGGACAACAAGCTTCTCAAAGTATTTATTATATACATTCATTATCATGTATTGCGTATTTCCCATGGTTTTCTTTTTAATTATTATTTCATGTACATTTCCTGTAGTTTTACTAGATTTCCCATGAAATATAGCCTGCATCTTTTCTGTTGATCTTGTTCTGTTGATTTCAAATCAAATCTTTGTTACCTAGAGTTACAAAATAACCGTAACCATTTGTTTCTATAGCTAAAAATAATTTTTTGTATAAATAGAACTTCCAACTCCATTGAGTGTCCTACTGGGTTGCTTTGTGGTCCTTTTTTTCTCATTCAATTAATTTATTACACTTTTATTTCTTATAAGTCACAAGTAGGGGTTCTAGAAGAATATAATTTGAAAAATATGTGCCTAAAAACATTAGAATAAAGCATTAAACTCTTTGATCTCTCTTACTTAGTCTTCATAGAGTTTTCGTCTCTTGTCTAACACTCTACTTAGTCTATGAAATAGAATTGTACTCTCTATTTACACTACGAAAGAGCATTAAATGAGATCAATAAGGGTTTTGAGGGGGTTTTCCTTTAGATTTATTTTGTTTTCTTGCATCATTCTGAACCTAAGGTTAGACTAATATCAAATTTGATTCTTTTAGGCTTTTTCTCAACCATAAAATCTTCAAATTCACTTCGCATATGTGGATTTGTAGTCTTTTCTAAGGGCCATAAATCCTACTGGATTTGATTCCCATTAATGACATTAGGGTTGGGTATATCTCTGTCATCATTGTCTTGTGGCCCTTTTTTCTTTTTTTGCCTACTATTGTGAGTGTAAGTATGGTCTTAGGTTTTGGGTGTATTTTCCTTTTGCTTACTTTGGTTTTTTTCCTTTGATTTCATAATAATTTTTATTTTTATTTGTTAATATATTTCGAAGTGATAAAGGATAGAGTTGTGAGGACTATATTCATACTGAATTGGAAATTTATTACTCTTATCTAGATATTTTTCATCAATAGTAAGGATTTCATGTTCATAATTATTCATCTCTTTCTTTGAAGAAAGTCAAAAACTCCACCAAGTTTAACTTTGAATAACCCTAAGTTAAAAAGAAACCACTAAAAGAAATGGTTAATAAAATTTATCGAACATTTTTCATTTCCCCGCTAGCACACCATTATTATCTTAGAATCTTAGGGCCTTGGAATAGTTTGGTGAGGACACTCTCCAAGGCCATTAAAATAACACTAGAATATTCAGTTATGGTGTGAAAATCCATTTACAATTATTCGTTGCCATGGGACCCCTTATAACACAATGGTAAAGCACTTGGTCACACAGGAAGTAGTGGGGTGATCATCCCACTGCATATAGTCTTGGTGGTTCGGTCCACATACATGCAAGGGTCTATTTTGGGAGGATATGGATTCATACCCTAGTACCCTTGTTTGTGGACCCAACCAATGATTATTAACCTAGTTTATCTGGTTGTAGGTGGTAACCCTAGTGGCCATAATATTAGGACTTACATAGGAAATGGTGAGTGGGACATACTTATTGTACTCGGACAAAGGTTGTTCAGTACTTACTTGGATCCTCGAGAAAGGGTGCCCATGCATAATTAAAGGTACTTGAGCTAGGTCTAGAACCATTAGGAAGGAGGGAAGGGTAACCATACTATCTATATCTTTGTGGTTGAACTGGGCCCTAAACAACCAAGATCTAACTAATGGAAGACTCCTTTGATCAATTGGCCTTCTTGCTTGCTCAAATTTGTTAGGTCTTTGTTGTTTGCTTGAGTCTAGCTGTACTTAGGTTAAATTCATTTTTATTCATGCACATCCTTTACAAACATATTGGATAGGTTTATTCCACATCATTCTCATCATCTTAAAAGAAGGGAATTTCTCCAATACATAGGATCAACCAGGCTAATACCATAGACTTACCTACCTCAGGGGCCACATTTGTTGGTTTTTAAGGGGATGAATATGTAGTCTACAAAGTAGTTGATGAAATTAAAGCACCTCATTCTCATTCCTCAATGGCCCACATTCCTTCACCAATTTTCCTAGGTGGGGGTGTAGACTTGACTAGATATTTCCACTCAAATGGTATTTACCTAGAGTTAATTGTGGTTAGTGCTCATAAGATTGCATAACCTAGTGTGTCTACACCTGGTGTCACTAGAGCTACCCATGAGGAACCCTCCATACAGTGTCCCACTACCACAAGTCATGTGTTTACAACGCATGTTGAAACTATCTTTCAATTTGGAATAATAACCCACAATCTATTTTTCATCCACTTGGTACATCCAATATAGGTGACACCACATCTTCAAATATGGTCCCTTTGTTCAAATTTAGGAAAGGATCTAGTTCCATTATGAGTAGCATATGCAAGTTATTTGTAGGAGGTTCAAACCCTACATTCACATCTAGATCTACAAGTCCACCCCTTGGTCCTGGTATATCTACAAGTAGTTTGTTCACACCTAATATTAAGTTCCATTTTGGTTGGAATAATACTACTAGGTTCATGTTGTTCCCTAGCACAATTTGAGGTATACACATTAATGATGGGTTTATAAATCCTTTGGGAAGTAAATATTTAATGGGGTCATATTTTCAAGGGAATACTTAATTTCCTTGGAATATCCAAGGTGATAGAGACAATATTCCTAGAAATGTGTTGTATCCTTGGGGTACTAACTAATTTTGTCAATATTTTGGTCCAAAAGGCTTTAATCTTGGTGCACCTTTTGGTCTTGGAGGCCCACAACATTTCAAGAGTCCCTTTTCCACTGAGGGTCCACCTGCTAGGTTAAATAACCCTTATGATATCACCATGGGTGTTGAATCTTACCCCTCTAGTAACCATGCCTCCTCAAGTACCCATTCTACTTTTAGAAACCATGCCATGGGTTGAATCTCATCACATTTGATCCCACATCATGGAAACCTGATCTTCCGCATCATTTGGCCTTCCATATAATGGTTCACACTTTTGGATGACATGTTCATAGGCCAATATTGAACAAAAAATCATCTACTTGTATTATTTTATCAAAGTGTTGGAAATATATTTGATCTCCAACCTTTTAATTAATGAAATTTTTGTTAAACACCTTCAATGGGAACATCCTCGAACCTCACTAGGGTTTTTATTTCTTTTTCTATTGAGATCGTGGGAAAAATTATATCAATCTAAGCCAAAGGAATTGATGCCCCATTAGATTACAATCTCTTTCTCGGGAAAACCTAGTTCTATGCCATGATGGTTATTGTCTCATTAGTATTTTTTTTCATGATGTTCCATAATTAGGGTAAGATTGTAACTTTCAACTAATTGACCTTTTGCAATCCTCACTTGAATTTCCATGATAGCTAGTGACTTCCATTTGTAGGGGATTCCTCTTTCACTTTTGAAATCATTGGAGAAGGGATGTTCAAATATTCTTCATTGATGGGCACCCTTCCCCTAACTCCTCCTCATTCATCACACTCTTCCAACTATATAAACATGATCTCTTATATCAGCAATGGATCCCTTGAACCTACTACTCCTTGGGTGGTGCCTAATAAATATGATATCATGGGGGCATAATGCCAACTTTTGTGGAAGTGATTACCTCTCAAGAAATCTTTCTAACATCTACTGACCTTGGTTAGAAAATCCATCCTAATATGGAATATGATTAGGATACTCTTCGCACATGGGTTGTCACTCCATCAATTTCATATGACTCCCTTGATATTGATTTTCCTTCAAAGAAGCCCGTCTTGGAGTACATGAATTCACATGATAATCCAAAGGAGAATACACCTATAATTCCTTTATTCCCTCGAATTCAAAAATGGTATAGCTTGGTAAAAAAAATCCTTTCACTAAACCAAGGGTCATTTCCTAGGCCATCCAATAAAGTACCACCCTTGGACTGAGTCAAATATAGGATTTCTGGCATGGAACTTGCCACTAGACTATGCACTCTAAACTCCCCCACTTAGTGTCTTATACCTACATTGGGTCTTGATCATCCTCATCAAGGAATTTTCTTACCTCATGAGACCATTCATCCTTTATGTTTTCGGGTCATTCTTAATAATGTTATGGTTCTAGGTTATCATTGGAATCATCAACCTTTATGAACACGGAAATTCAACTAGATATGGCATGCCCCCCTCATGGCGTGTCATACGTTACCAACAACCCCACATCAGTTCATACATGTCAATTTCCATCCTTAGCCTATGGCTGGAAGTGGGCATCACATTGCATAACTTGTTAGATTGTGTCATGGTTTATAATCATATTGCAAATGGAAAATGTTAGGTTGGTTAAAATCAAGTGACAAGAGAATTTTGGTTAGCTAAAGGGTGTTAGTTGTAACTCTAGGTAACAAAGATTTGATTTGAAATTGACAGAACAAGATCAACAGAAAAGATGCAGGCTATATTTCATGGGAAATCTAGTAAAACTACAGGAAATTTACATGAAATTATAATTAAAAAGAAGACCATGGGAAATACGCAACACATGATAATGAATGTATATAATAATACTTTGAGAAGCTTGTTGTCCTAATGTGGATTAAAATTGTGAATGAATAACACCTTGAGATAAGTTGATATAATAAAGTAAACCAGAGTAAAAGCACGTTAAATTTTAGGGTTGATATAATAAAACGATAGGACATTATATAACAAGATCAAATGATACAATTGTAATTGTGATGAGAACTTTAAACTATGTCCTTGTTGGTTTGATGCAAAGACAAAATTAGCTCATCTACTGCCTTCGCGGCTCCACCACGATTCTGTGGTGTTGAATGTGACCGGGGCTAGGGACTTGTGCCACGACCCCTCCCCTAAATGTAGAAACCAATTGAATTTAAATAAAACCGATGACCATAGAGTGTTACGAAACAAATTCGTGGCATGGTGGTAAGTCCGTGGACTGTAGTGCGGGAACTTGAGTGTTCAAACCCCATTGACACTCATTGACCCTTCTAAAGTTTTTTAACCAATCACAAATAGCCATGTGGCATCATCTCATTGAAATGTCCATGCTCACAAGAAAGTCAATAATCTGTTGATCAACATTGAAAACATAGAAAATATTTATATTTAGAAATGGCAGGTTGTGAGGCACCTAGCTTGTAGAATTTTACTTTCTAATTTACAATTGAAAATTTTACTTTCTAATTTACAATTGGAAATTTTATTTTCTAATTTACAATTGGCTTTTCATGTTGTCATGTCGAGAGATTCATTGTCTGCAAAGTGAGCATTGAAGCAAAACCCCACAGAAAAAAATAGCAACAACGTTGCTTCCATATATATGGTAGCAAATGGGAAACTAGAATTCTCCTTGTTTAAGCTGTTCATCTTTCTCTTCTTGTTGCCAAAGGTTGCCCTGAAGTAGCTGCAGGTTCAAATCAAAGTGCACTGAAAGAAATATCTGAA
The DNA here is from genome assembly GCA_000404065.3 of Pinus taeda. NCBI lineage: Eukaryota > Viridiplantae > Streptophyta > Pinopsida > Pinales > Pinaceae > Pinus > Pinus taeda. Next base: position 22,859 of record APFE030064540.1, read on the forward strand.
GGAGAACCTATCATATAACTTGCTCCAAAGCATTTATTTCTGCTTGAATACCTGTGATACGAAAGAGAACACAAAATAAAGGTACGAAATTTGTTATCAACAAATAGTAAATTGAAAACTTATTTTTCACAGTTTTAGTTTGAAAATTTTTGGAGTTTTCAAAATGGTATTGATGTGTTGGGATTCTTCACTGGTATGAATTACTCTTACACTTAAATCAATATTTATGGGCATCATGAGAGTCGGATGGGGTTCTGGGATGGTTTCTTCAGCAAAACTATCTTTGACTAGGACAACATGGTTGTGGGAGGTGACTTAAAATTTTCAATCAAAGAGTCAAAGTGAGGGTGTTTGTGCGAGGTTTTATCTCTTATTTGATTATTTCTCCAATAAGTTGGTAGCCAGGAACCTCTTTAATCTTGTCCCTAATCAATACATGCCTACCTGTAGAAATATGAGGGCTGGGGATGAGTATATTACTAAGATATTAGACCAGTTTTTAACTGTGGATCATTTGATTCACTGATTCCCCCTTCTTCATAAACGAGTAGGCTGGGGGGTATCTGATCATCTCCCAATTCTGTTTGAAATAAAGGATTCCTCACAAAAAAGGCTAGCCCATTTAAAATGAACTCACATTGGCTTGTAGTGCAGAGTTTTTCTAAAATGTTTAGAGAAAATTGGCGACCATATGATGAGGGCTTGGGTCACTCGATGGCAATGTATTTTTTTATCTAATCTGTAATCTATAAAACCCTTGGAAAAGGATTGGGTGGTCAAGAATAGGAAGGATGAGGAAGAAGTAACACCTTCGACAACAAGAACCCCTGACAAACCAAATAACACCTTCGATGAAACATAAAGAGGTGAAAAGTGTGGTGAAATATCACCCAGTGTCACTGATATGTAGGCAAACATGACAATGTAGCTGATCAATATGGTTACAACATCAGCAGTGCTCTCCCTCTTAAGTTCTTCCTGCACAGAACTTTCTGCAGAAAATGCAAGAGTAAGATTGTGCAACTTTGCCATTGGAATAAGCTCTTCTTTCACTAAATGAATGAAAGAATTCTCCCATGCTAAAGCTTTTCCATTTTCATGTCCTGTGTTGTCCCCAACATTATTAACAGGATATGTGATAACAAATGCAGTAGCCTGTGAATAGTTGCTTCCCTTGTAACCCCCTAATATTGTGCTTGGAATGGAACCACACACAGTAAGGTGGATTGAGGACTCTTAAAACAATTTCTCTTTTGCAGTATTTGTCAATGTATCACCATAAAATTCTGGTGCAACGAAAGTTAATGTTACTTGTCCCATGGTTATGCCTAACCCAATAGCTATAAATCAAAATACAAGAGCGAGTCCAACTAGAGGAGGAATTCATGTGATTAGATATATACACAACAGAATTGTGATATTTGCAGAAGCTAAGATTGCAAGAATATCTGTAGAATTTTAATATCTGCAAAAGTGTTTCTATAATAATTGTAATATCTGCAGCAAGTACGATTTCATTTGGTGTCGTTGTTGTGACTATAATGAATATAAAAGAACATTCCAATTCAAAATCGATGAATCTTATGCTTGATAGATTTTCTCAGTCCCCATCCACTAATATGGCTCTAGGAAAACTGGTTATGTTTACACCCAACTTTGATCATGCATCTACGGATTGGATGACTAGTGCTCATGGGTTGATTAACAAATATTGTGAGCTTGGAAGGGGAGGTACTTAAACTGTGTTCAAATCAGTCCTAGGGGATGCCAAGTGAGTAGTTCAAAAAAGTTCCCCTTCCCACTGCTACTGTATGTAGGCAAACATGACAATGTAGCTCATCAATATGGTTACAACATTAGCAGTGCTCTCCCTCTTAAGTTCTTCCTGCACAGAACTTTCTGCAGAAAATGCAAGAGTAAGATTGTGCAACTTTGCCATTGGAATAAGCTCTTCTTTCACTAAATGAATGAAAGAATTCTCCCATGCTAAAGTTTTTCCATTTTCATGTCCTATCTTGTCCACAGCATTATTAACAGGATATGTGATAACAAATGCAGTAGCCTGTGAATAGTTGCTTCCCTTGTAACCCCCTAATATTGTGCTTGGGTCAACAGGAGCATGATATGAACTCAAGCATGGCTCCGAAGATGTGTAATTCTCAAAGAAAAACAACCCATGTCAAGACCCTTCATATTCATCAAATAGTTCTGGTTTCATTTTATAGTATTGTAAAACAGTTTGACTAGCACACTCCTCACCAACTGGCTTCATGCAGATATCCTTTAGAGATACCAATGATCCAGAGTAGTTTCCTTGAATTCCATCCACCTTTTTCTGCATTTCAAATAATAACTTGATGTTCTTCTCTGTCACAATAATTGGAGCTGGATTATCTTCTGAAACCTAATACTAGTCTTTGAAACCTAGTAATGGTCAATTGAGGAAAACAAGATTCTAAGACACTATATAAATCTTATCAAAATCAACAACCGTGAATAAATCCCCATGTCTAAACTCCCAAACCACTGTGTATTACCTTGATTTTTCACCCATTTAAAAATCCCTTTCTAGAAGGCCTCAACATATCTCAACATTCATCCATCTGCCAATTAGAACTGATCAGCCAACATCATGCACAACCCATTTAACCTTAAAATGCACAGTATCTAATTCATGGAGCAGAGCAGAGGAGGACCCTGTCAACTTCCTCTTATCATTCACCCTATCACCAAATTTTTTGAGGCTACTAAATTTCATTTAATTAGGAACCAATTGAAGAATTGAAACTTAGTTTCAACCTTATGTTTAATCCATATTGGTTCTTGTTGTACTGGGGCAGCCCCTAATCCGACTTCTTACCGTGCTTGTCAAACCATTTTTTTGTGAAACCACTATTTATGTTTTGCAAAGATAATATGTAAATTAAGTAAAAAGATCAGATAATTCTCCATATTTGTTACCTTGAGAAATTGGCATAAATGGATATAAAGATATACATTGAGATTCAAAGATATATAAAATTTTAAAAACATTAAAAAAATACACTAAAAAACTTAAATTTAATATAGCAATTATTATTTGCTTAATTATGAAAACCAAAGTACAATTTTTTCAATTTAAAAATATTATCGGCCTCCCTTTTCACTTTTTAGGGCAATTGCTAGTGATAGTTACTTTAGTTACCAAGAGATGTAGGTGGCCTCTTTGAATGGGACCAACTTGGGCATGGAGTTTTTGAATTTTCAGATTGGGAAACGTTGTTCTCAGATGGCTAATGTCAAGCCATACTTGTATTTCGCCCGTGGATACTGCAAACACAGAAGCAATTATCATTTTTCCAATGTTGAAAACCATATTTGAGTTCCATTCTCATTGATAAAAAACCTTTATGGATTACTGAACGAAGGGCCAATCTCCAATGGATCGCTGGAGAGGTTGGAGTTGGAATTGTAAGATTTGGTGAGAGAAAAGAGAACTCCCATTTCCATCACCTCATTACCTCAGTTGTACTATGAGATATATGGGAGGACTCTGTAGGCAGAAGGCTACTCAACTGAATCTCAAAGGCATGGCAAAGCGGGTTACAATCTCACTAAGCTCTTGGAATGATTGAAGAACACAATTAGACTGACAGACAAGTATGTTTCATGGTTTTTGGAAATTCCTCCTTTTCACGACTTTTCTGGGTTATGATTCAAAATCCTCAGCGATAAGTAGGGAAGGACTCCATTCACATCAATAATTTGGTTTGTTCAAACCTATACACCTATAGGGGTTTGTTGTCCTTCTCTTTGTAGGAAATGCTCTGCCCCAATCAAATTGATAAATAACTAAATAAATTTATTTTAACAACTTTAAAAAAATTCAGTGACTTCAAATTTACTCTGTCCCTTTGAATATATAACTTCAAATGAAAGAAACAATATAAAACCTTCAAACAAAGGCTATCTATGGGTTTGTTGGGGTTCAAAAGTGGGTCGCATGCAGTAGGGTGGGAAGAGTAGGCTCCATGGTGGGAGTCAAAAATGTCAAATTTGGTGAAGATAGATTGAGCAACCATAAGCATTGACCGCTGGCAGATTCCATTGATTGCTGGTCCCTCCGCACGTCACATTTCGATCTAGCATCTGGATGCCAAGGCATGGTGCCCAGCATGGATATCTATGTTGAATGTGTGCTATCGATGCATTAAGTGATTGATAGTAGACCCGTTATTTGTTTCATGTTTTTTTCAATTCTGTGAACATTTTATCAAGGCTAATTTAATTATTTAATGTTTTTTTGTGTTTTTTTTTTTATATTTTTTTATCAAATTTTATTCAAAGATTGTGGAGTGTGGGGCTGGAATGTCCAGGGCCAAAAGAGGCCTAGTCTTGAACAATAAATGTGCTAAGGCTGAATGAGGCATTTGGTCTTGATTATCTCTATAGCCACACTTTAAAACATGTCATCTACATTTGAAATCAGCAACACATTTTCTGAACATGAAACTTCAATTACGTAATCAATGTCACGAGTCGATGATGTCAGGGCTTAAGAATATGGCCAGTATAAATTAAAATAAGATTCCAGACCAACTGTGTATAAAGTGAATATCCATTTCATGTTTCAACTAGGTGTAGGAGGAATTCATGTGATTAGATATATACACAACATAATTGTGATATTTGCAGAAGCTAAGATTGCAAGAATATCTGTAGAATTTTAATATCTGCAAAAGTGTTTCTATAATAATTGTAATATCTGCAGCAAGTACGATTGCATTTGGTGTCGTTGTCGTGACTATAATGAATATAAAAGAACATTCCAATTCAAAATCGATGAATCTTATGCTTGATAGATTTTCTCAGTCCCCATCCACTAATATGGCTCTAGGAAAACTGGTTATGTTACACCCAACTTTGATCATGGCATCTTACGGATTGGATGGACTAGTGCGCATGCGTTGATTAACAAATATTGTGAGCTTGGAAGGGAGGTACTTAACTCTGTGTTCAAATCAGTCCTGGGGATGCCAGGTGAGTAGTTCAAAAAAGTTCCCCTTCCCACTGCTACTGTATGTAGGAAAACATGACAATGTAGCTGAACAATATGGTTACAACATCAACAGTGCTCTCCCTCTTAAGTTCTTCCTGCACAGAACTTTCTGCAGAAAATGCAAGAGTAAGATTGTGCAACTTTGCCATTGGAATAAGCTATTCTTTCATTAAATGAATGAAAGAATTGTCCCATGCTAAAGATTTTCCATTTTCATGTCCTGTCTTGTCCAAAAAATCAAAAGGAACATATATGGTGGAAGCAATACCGTCCAGAGAACAACCCCAAGTTGGAGATAATGGTTCCAATTTGGAAAAGATTAGTGAGGAAGATACAAGTACTTCACTAGGACATTTAGCATTTATTTTGTAGCTTGATTTTAGCTTGAAACATAATTTTCTTGATAACAGTCCGAGGAAAAAGGATAGAATTGTGCTACCACTCTAAATCTTGGCAGTTCTTCAGCAAAGGATAAGCATATTGCATATTTAGCCACAAGATTCCTTTCTAATTTACAATTGGCTTTTCATGTTGTAATGTCCAGACTCATTACCTGTCTTTTTTTATTTGAAGACATGACTGTATTTATTTATTTATTTTTTAACATGTCATGCACCAACATCTTAGACTATTATTCAATATATGAATTTCATTTTAAGGGTATGTTTTTAGGTATCAGTCAATTCAACAGGGAGAATTCCTTCTGTAGCTTTTGGAAGTATATTTATTTTTTGTAGTTTTTTGAAGTATACATATCTAATTATATCTCGTATACATATGAGTCAACTCAAAAATTCTCAAAGGTTTGAAGTGCAGAAAGAATTCTCCCTGCTATTAAAGGCACTCCTATAAGCATACATGTACCAAAAGTTGAAACATAGACAAATGTGGGTGTAACAGAGAAAATAAATGTTTGATAGTTGATGTGTAAATGTATTTTTATAGCTAGCTACATTATGCCTGCCTCAAAATTTCTAAATTCCAAAGAAATCTTGTCTCCCAAGCCTGCAATTTTAAGATCCTCCTAATTTTTAATGTCTCCGATGTAGACTTCGTACTTTTGTCTTTTTATTCCATGATTCTATTTTGAAATTTTTGTTGCAATTTTGTAACTGGCAAATTTGGCAACATAACTGCCAATGAGGCTACCAACCCTGAAAATGTTGTCAAGCCCAAGTTCTGATGTAGAATAATGAAGGTCATAACAACTTGAAGAGGTAAAATCCAAATACCATGCATATGCCAACAAAAAGCTCCAACATTTTCAACATTTGTCAATTCAAAATGGCTATGATATAGACTACGAGATGCATCAAGGATCTGATTTATGATTTCTGGTTGTTTATCTTTTTTTATAGTTGATTGGACTATTTCCATAAGGAGTTCATGCTAGTAAACTTCCTTCTAGACCCATAAAATAAATATGTTCATAATCATTTAAATTCCTTTCCTACAAGTTTTCATATCAAAGGACTTACCCATGGCATGATCAATGCACCAGTAAAGAAAAAGAAAAGAAAACACTTCTACACTTATTTTGTTTACTTAATTAAGATGACAAGCATCTCCCACAACAGAAGCATCTCAACCCAGTTGTGCTAACTTTATACCGATACTTTGTTCCCTGACATAAATTCCAAGAGAATGTGTCGTGCGTTACACTTGCCATCTTGCTAAGAATTACTACTTTGTCTGTTACTTTGAATCCCTTGTGTGCAGAAGGATGAGTTGGAATATTAACATTTTAGGAACAGTCTTTGGGATAAACACCCTTCTGGATATATCGTAGTGCTACATATATTAATAGTAGGGAGATTTTAGTAGCTTCCTTAAAATCAATGTCACTTCTTTGAGCTTTCCTCCAATTCAAGGAAATCACTATAGAAGGAACTCCATTAAGAAGAGATTATCTATATCTTGCAAATTTGATGTCCACAATTAGATCCCTTGTTGATTCCACTGATTACCATGTCAAGTTTTAACCCAAGAAAAAGTGGCCATAAATATGGATGGTGCCACATTGGCCATAAATTAAAATTTTCATGTCATTGATTTTACACCAGAAGGTCCTAACTTGGGACAAACTTATAAAGAGAGGATTTATAGGTTCCTCTTTGTGTTTCCTCTCTGAAAACACAAAAGAGAGGCTTAATCATTTACTCAACACCTGTAACTATATGGAGGCACTATGGGACTAAATAGCCTCAATATTTCGATATAGGAACCAAAGTCGAGAGAGCATACAAGAAACAATAAAGAAATGGCAGGTGCATTATACAAAAAATGAGGTGGTGAACCTTACCTGAAACTCCATTCGAGGTTTCATCCTTTGGGAAATTTGGAAGGAGCACAATAGATGAATATTCTCTTATAATAAGCTCCCTGTTTGACAACTAGTGAAGGGAAAAATGTGTCAGCTAAAGAAACTTAATTAGTAAGGAAATAAACCATAGAGGAACAACACCCCCAAGAAATGCCAATTTTTTGAAGTGATGAGGCTTCATGTTTACCCTGTTTTTCCCCAAATAATTAGGGTTCTATAGCAGGAAGTTTATTCTATTACTTTCCTTCTTCAAGCAAACACTCGGAAAAAGGATTCGCACCTTGGAGTTTTTTTTTGTAGGATAAAGGGAAAGGTGAGTGGGTATCATGCAGTAACTGCATTGGTCTTATTAGCATTACTCCACTGTTCATATGGGTATTCACAACAAATAATCACCATTACACTTTGTTGATTTGTTTTAAAAATAAACATAACATGCAATATATTTCTTTTGGGATGCAATGTTGTTGTTGGTAGTATGATTGTATTTGTGCCACATGTAAAGCTAATATGCATTAAATTTCTTTCACCTTGCAATATTTTTATTAGAAATGTGCTTGTGTTTGGGCTAGAAACTATGCTAGATTTATTTTGCTTTGCTATAGTGTTGTTGTCAATTTGGTTGTTTATGATAAAAGGAAATCTAGCAAGTGTTAGATTTCCATCACTTTGGAAATGTTATTGGAAATGTTGTGCTTGTGTTTGGGCTAGAAGTTGCGTTAGATTTCTTTTGCTATGTAATGTTGTTGTTTTCAATTTGGTTGTTTATTATAGGAGGAAATATAACACGTGTTAG